>JAOYND010093386.1:0-10777 GCA_025802135.1 Lagerstroemia fauriei | reverse complement strand
AGTCTTAGGAATTACCTGACTTACCAGATGGGCGATTACTCATGAGCAGCTGAATATACCAGATCAGTGGACAGGGGGTTCCAATTTGTGCAGCGTGACCCTGTTCAGTCGATGGGCCCTCAGTGGTGAGATGGAGGCTCGGTCGGTGGCCAGGTGTGGTGGCTCTGTCACGGTGACGAACTCTCGAAGCAGGGAAGGGTGAAGGAAGATGGCTGTGGTCACTAGGAAGGACTGAGTACCGGAACTGGAGCTCGAGGGTGACGGAGGAAACTCAGAAGACGGTCGTCACTCTGGCTCGAAGGCACTGCCCGAGTGGGTTCACGGGATGGCAGTGTGTAAGGCTCAGTGAAACAGAGGGCGCAATGAAACAGAGGAAGGAGTCCGGATGAGAAGCTCGGTTGGTGACGGAATTGAGATCGAAGTGGTGAGCTATCAGGGGAGGTCAGAACAGAGGAGATGGTTGCCGATAGTGACGAGGCAGGCGCTGGAATCGCTATGGCGAGAGGAGGAATGGCGATTGATGATGAACTGAGGAATGAAAATCGGGGAAAAGCACGGTGGTGCGGTGAGGGATGGTGGTCTCCGCTGCTCACCGGAGAAGGAGAGGGAACGGGGCTCGGGTTTTGTCTGTCTTCCCCCCTCTCACGCCTCCTTCCCACTGCCCTTGGCTGCTGAGCTCTTCTTTTCCTCTCCAGAGTCGTTTTCTTTATTGCGGCTTCACCAAAAGGAATTCCGGCTCCCCCTTCCCTAAAACATAAGTTGTATTATATATCATATAATTTTTATTTTATTTTAATTTTATTTTTTTTTTATCAAAATTTACTTAATTAAGATTTATTTAAAGAAAAAATTCAGGAAAAAATTATTCAATTATGTACCGCATAATATTTTAAATACGTTTGATTTCTACTGACCCCTACAACTTTCTGTGGCACAAAATCATTCTTTTATGAGTTTATTTTCAACCCCTTGACACTGTGTTCTATTTTTTATTTAATCTTTCATGAGTTAAGATCCAAATGACACCAATATTGCTTCCTCTCAATAATTAGATACAATTTTTCAAATAAAACTGGTCGAGATAAATGAGTTTGAGAGATTCAACAAATTTTAGTTAGAAAATCATATCTCATCCTCTGGATCGAATCTCGTGGCCCATGATATGTCAAATTGAAGTTAGTTTGATGTTCTTCACAATGACTTTGAATTTGCCTTATGATCATTCCAATTGGATCATCAATTTGAATCTCAACATCACATCATGTCTGATATTGGCACATGTTCGCTCAATTTTTCGAGATGAAAGTTCAGATACCTTCCAGGCCAAAATGAGGTGTCAACAGTATTGATATGTAATTTATATATGAGTGCATGTACCATTATGTATGATTTTGCATTACGCATTATTGGTTGTGTTTGTAAATAGCCATGGTGACCGCTAAGCCGACGGACTAGAAATGGACAAAAAAAAGGAAAAAAATATAATTAAAAGAGAAGAGAGAGAGATTTAATTTACCGTTGATGTCCATCAAGGTAATTTACCTATGGTTTCCAGCGAGATATAAAAATAAGATAATTTAAAACTACTCTTACCGTCGGAGGGTAATGGGAGGCTCCCGCGGGTGTGAGGTGTGTAGATGAAGGGCACCGAGAGATGGAAGGAAGATTGATATTGATTATTTCGCGGGGTCACAGTATCGTCGAAGAGCGGAGTATCGATACCGTCATAACTCTGTCGCAGGGGGAGTGCGACCTCATGGCTATTATTTGTATTGATTGATTCTGTGCATTGCATAAATAGTATAATTAAGCATTTTCATGGCTATTCTGGTTGTGATTTTGTAATGTATGATTTTGTAATTTAAGTGATTTATTAAGAAATTATATTTGTACTATTATTCTACTCTGAAAATTTGTACTCACCGAGCCAACAGCTCACCCCCTGCGATATTTTTCTTTTCAGCTAAAAAGAAGAGGGGCAAGCCGCTGGAATTACCATTTTGGTTTTCAAGGATCTGCATAAGGCTTCTTGTAGATAGATATTAGCTATATAAGTTAGATGGATAATAGTTCTGTACATAATGTTACTACCTGAATTTTTTGTGGATATTGTTTTGGATGGTGGAATGGTGAGTTATGGTTTTGTGGAAGAGGTATTAGATGGACTTAATTTTCCAGAGTCTCTACCACTGTCCACTAGAACTACATGTGTCTCTTCATTTATAGCTTACAAAAAATACCCGACAATACTTGTTATCTCGGTACACTGACAGAGGTATCTAGAATTCAAAATGCTAATCACAATCATAAATACTTGGCAGTTGAACGAGATTCATTCACATTCCCAAGATGTAATTAACCTTCATAGCACATGGGAAATGAAAGAATAAATGAATCATTTATTAGCATCACCTCATTGGCTATTGACAGCCTACTGGTTTCCTTGGAAATACTTTTTATATTGCCATGCAATCTTCAATCCTTTGTCCTACACAGTGGTCACAATGGAATTGATCAGGTACTTAGTTTGGTCCCATCAACAAGCAATAAAAATCATTTGAAAAAGAAAAGGCAGATTTAGGCACCTCTACTGACTCGTGATCAGGTGATTTCTCAGTTCTAGATGACACTAGGCTAGGCAAAATACCAAGAAATCCTTTTGGGTCTTTTGCGGGGCTTGCATATAGGAGGGGCTGATTGTGAACAAACCCTTGGGACATAAAATTTCGTAGCAAGAGCATATGGTGTGGTGCTTCTGGATCTTCCATTACAATAGCTAGACTTCCCAAAGGAAACCCACCTCCTAATATTTCTGGAATCAAGAACAAACCAAGGACTTGAACACCAGCTACAAAACACTTTGAACAACGAGAGAATTAGAAGACTGAAGAACTTACTGTCAAGGTCTGGTATCCCAAAGGATATGAAGGCAGTGCCGTTGGGACCAATCTTCACTTCCTGGTATCTGCGGAGCAACCGTCGTCGACACGTTGCGGGAGAAACTGCTAGGTCGGGTCTTCATTGCCTCCATTACTAAGGCATGAATACAGTTTTAGGTAGACCCTCTTTTAGCGCTGGGTATCCTAGACATGAAGCAATTCAACGCACTCAAAATTACTATGTGAGCCCAACCCATGAGCTTAACCCATTAAAAAGCCCACAGACATTTTCAAGCCCCATTGGCACAAATCACCTCCTCTTTTCCATCACCAATCTGCTCCACATATATATCCAAATATCAATCAACTTTTTCCCATTTGTACTGTCCACTGAAACAAAGAGATAGAGGCTGAGAGAAATAGGAGAGAGGGAGGTTAGAGCCACAGAAGACGAAGCGGAAGCGCGGAGAGGGAGAGCTCAGGGGAGGTAAGATGAAAAAGATAGGATGCAAATGAGACTCATTTCAAGTTTAGTAGATTTTATTATTTGATAGTATATTATAGTTGGTATGATTTGAGTATAAAAGTATGGATAGTAGGATATGTGAAGGTAATAGGGTTGATTATTTTAGAATAGATTAAACTCCATAAGCATATGTGTGTATGTAGCCACCGATTGGGTGAAAAAAAAAGGAGAAGACAGAGAGGGCGAGGGAGAGAAATGCAGAGATGAAGGAGTTGTGGATAGGAAATCGGGAGGAAAAATTAGAGGCAATCGAGGTCTAATTCAAATCAAATCAATTATATTACTCAATGTCATATATATAGTTTAGTGGGATTTAGTTAGAAAGACGTATTCCCATGAGTTTTAACGTGATAGGTAAAAGTCATAGGGTCAATAAAAGTACAATGAATAAGGTCCTAGAATAATTTTTGGGATAATTTTCAATATAAATATGTATGATATATTTTAATTTATTGTGAATAATATTATAGTAACTGAGGAAACCGAAACTAGATATCTTGGAGATTCAACTCAGCAAAGGAATTGCTCAAAGGGGGTTGTGAGTACTCTTTTCCATTGTAGAATAATATATAGTATGTTAATATATATATATATATATGCATTCATGTCGTATAAAAAGAAAATAAATAATCGTATATGTGTCATTTGCTTACATAGGTGTATATATATATATTGCAAGCAAAAATATATAATATGCATATGTGTGTGCATATATGTAGTTAGTAGCGGATTGCATGTATATATTATATATATTATATATGCTTATATTATCAAATTATACAAACTTACTAATTTACATATACTTAGCTAGAGTGTTATACTAAAAGAAATGTTATAAAGTAATATTTCGATGTTATTATACACAGCTAAATATATATAAATGAGTATATGTATGATATTATTATGGTATTGATATGTAATTTATATATGAGTGTATGTACCATTATGTATGATTTTGCATTACGCATTATTGATTGTGTTTGTAAAGAGCCATGGTGACTGCTAAGCCGGCGGGCTAGAAATGGGCAAAAAAAAACATAATTAAAAGAGAAAAGAGAGAAATTTAATTTACAGTTAATGTCCATCGAGGTAATTTACCTCTGATTTCTAGCGAGATATATAAATAAGATAATTTAAAACTACTCTTACCGTCAGAGGGTAATGGGAGGCTCCCGCGGGTGTGAGGTGTGTATGTGAAAGGCACCGGGAGATGGGAGGAAGATTGATATTGATTATTTCGTGGGGTCACGGTATCGTCGGAAAGAGAAGTATCGATACCGTCATAACTCTGTTACAAAAGGAGCGCGACCCCATGGCTATTGTTTGTATCGATTGATTCTGTGCATTACATAAATAGTGTAATTAAGTGTTTTCATTACTATTCTGGTTGTGATTTTGTAATGTATTATTTTGTAATTTAAGTGATTTATTAAGAAATTATATTTATACTATTATTCTACTCCGAAAATTTTGTACTCACTGAGCCTGCAGCTCACCCCCTACGATATTTTTCTTTTCAGCTAAGTAGAAGCGGGGCGAGTCACTGGAATTACCATTTTGGTTTTCGAGATCAGCATAAGACTTCTTGTAGATAGATATTAGGTATATATGTGAGATGGATAATAGTTCTGTACATTATGTTACAACCTGAATATTTTTTGGAGATTGTTTTGGATGGTGGAACGGTGAGTTATGGTTTTGTGGAAGTGGTATTGGATGGGCATCATTTTGATGAATATTATATCAGGTTCATGTTTGATGTGAGATTTGACAAAAATAAGAGGAAACTCCGCCGAATTTTTGGGTCGTGACATACTATCTGAACAAGTTCCATGACATAAATTTTGCTAGAAACCATGTGATCAACCAAAGGTACAGAAAGGAGAAAAACTAAAAGAAATAGAGGCAACTGGGAAGTTCATCAGTTCTTTGTAGATGAAATTGGTGAATATTGTCTGTTGCTCGGAACATTAGGCCACAGCTGAACTTAATGACAAGGATAAAAGCCTACTAATTACAAACCATATATGAGAGAGTAATTAAGCAATCATTGGAAGGGAGAATTGTTGTATATTTTCAGAGTAATTAGCTGTGTAATTAAGTAGTTGTTAGCTATTTATGGGTAGTTGAGTACTCAGTTAGCTGTAGGTAGATGGACAACTCTTACATTCAATATGCTAAGCATTATATATATGTAATTTGAGATGTATACAAAAATCAAGTCAATCAATGCAGCAAAATTCCATAATTTTCGATTCTCCTTCAATATTTTCATGGTATCAGAGCCACATGCTCTACTCTAGATTAACAATATTATAATCCTAGTAAGTGTACTGACCTTCTCATCAACATGTCTTTATCACAGCCTCTGTTGAACTCTCTTCCTTTCTATATTCCCACAGTCCTATTGAAATTACATAGCACCAATTACTTTGTATGGTGGAATGTCATGACTCTGTTATGGAAGACCTACCAGCTGCTTGGATACACAAACATAATTATTCCCCCTCCTGAAACTATTCCTGCAGCAAAAAATGGCAAAGAAATTTCTCTTCCCAATCAGGAATATCAAAGGTGGCAGATTCAAGATCAAGTCGCTCTTACATGCATTATTATTGCTGTAAACAATGATATCAACTTAACCCTGATGCGTGTAACCTCAGCAAAACAGGCGTGGGACACTGTAGCGACGCTCTTTGATTCACAAACCGCAGCTCAGGAGGATTTCTTGGATCGACAATGGAGAGAACTCAAGAACGACAATTCCTCTATGATTGAATATATCCAGGCGGTCAAAGAACTTGCAACTCGTTTCTCTCTACTAGGGAAACTTTAACTGTACAACAAGTCAACAAGAGGATTACCTTAGGTTAGGCCTAGCAAAATTTCGCCCGGCCCAATAGCACGGCACGGGCCCGGCCCGATAACCCCGTGCCTGGGCCGCATCTTATCGTGCCAACTTTTTAGCTTGCCGGGCCACTCTACTATCGGGCCGTGCCAGCCCGATAGCCCATTTAAGTTTCAATAAAAAAAATTCTATTTAATGTGAAAAATGCCTTGATCCCTATCTTGTTCCCTCAATGTCGGGCCTCCACCTTATCCTACTCTCTTTGCAACAACTATTTTCTTTCTTTAGCTTTAATCAATAAAAAAATCTTTAGCTTTCAATGATTAGCTAAAAATTGTAACAAAAGATTCGTGCTATCGGGCTGTGCCAAGCAGCCCGATTAAAAATCTGTGTCGTGCTCGGGCTGACCCTTATCGTGCCACGGTCTTATCGTGTTGTGCCGGCTCGGCCCGTTAACCTTATCGTGCCATGCTGGCTCGACTCGATAAGACTGGGCCGGCACGAATTGCCACCCCTACCTCAGGTCTTGGCAACCACTGGGAACCCCTCGTGCTCGCTCTTGCTCCAACAGTCGGCGCAATGAGTGCCGAAGAACTCTCAGCTCTATTGCTTAATTAGGAGGCTCGGCGAACCTTTGTCACGACAGAGAACAACCCTCCTCTCTCAGGTCTCTCTAATAACCAAGCTTCTGCCAATATATTCCTTGGCCGAGTAGGAAGTCGTGGAGGATCCGGAAGAAATGGCAACACCAACTGTGGCGATCAACCACTCTGGAATAGAGATGGCAATGGGCCGGGGCAGGGCGGGTTTCTGAAAACCTAGGCTCGCCCGTGCCCAGAACAGGTCGGCCCAACTTGTGACCTGTGCGGGGCGGGGCGATGCATGGGTCGACCTGTTTAATTAATTTTTTTTAATATTATATAAAATATATTTAAAATAGAGTAAAATTTTATATATTTATGATAATTTGGTTAAATAAACGTAAAATTTACATAATTTTAACTAAATAAAGTGATTATTATTCAATTTATTAAGATAAAATATTAATAAATTAAATAAAAATTAAAATTAAAAAATATGTAATTATATTATATAATATAGCAGCACGGGTCGGGATGGGTTCGATGACAGACCAAGACCCAGACCCGACCCGCCCTGCGCATGGGTCTGGTTTTTACCTGTCCCATCGCGGGTTAGGGCAAGTCACAATTGCCAACCTACTCTGGAACTCCAATCCAAGCAGCAGAAGTAAGAGGGGATGGAACCCTAAATTTCCTCCGAAACCTCGAAGAAATGATTCAGATTTGAGTTTTTTTTCTTTTAAGGGTGGTTCAAACCGGAAAAACAATGTTGGTCCTCATTAGTTAAATCGCATCTCTTCAACACCCGGTTCATTTATCCCAGGCCGAAATGATCGTGTTGGGCTCGGTGGGCTGAATTGTTAGTCCGATCTTTCAAGCCCCTCTTCGTTCAATTTAGCCCAGACCCAAAGCCCATCAATTGTCTGACAAAGTTGAAATGGACATACTGCCCTTCACTGTCGCCTACTTCCAGCAGCGACTCAGCTTGCCAAGCATATATCACTGAGGCTGGTCATCTGGTCCTCATGATTTAGATAAGCAAATCGATTCTGGTACAACACATCATGTCACGTCTGATCTTGCCCAATTACAAATTCCAGAGGATAATCCTAGTCCAATGCAGCTCACCTTCGATGATGGATCAGGTTTATCCATTCTCTCCTCTAGTCATTCTATTCTTAAAACACCTTTACAAATATTCATTTTGCATATTGTGCTCTACACTTAAAAAATAACCAAGAATCTCCTTTCTATCCCAAAATTTATCGGTGATAAACTCATGCTACTTTGAATTACATCCCACTCATTTTGTCATAAAGGATTTACATACCCATTAGGAGTTGTTGCAAGGGGATCTTAGAGACGAACTCTACTGTCTTCAGTCATCTGACTTTTCACCACGTACCTTGCTCACCACATCCCGTTGCAACTACTTTGTGGCATCAAAAACTTGGACATGCTTTTTTCCACTTGTCAAGTGCCCTCTAACTTCAATTTTTAATTCTCCCAAAGATGATCTTATAGCTCATATATGTACTTCATGTCAGTTGGGGAAAATTGTTCAAAAGCCTTTTGCTCTTACAATAAATAAAAATATGTCACATTTTAAACTTATCCATATTGATGTTTGGGGACCGGCACTAATTTTATCTCACTCTGAGCATTCATATTACATACATTTTTTATATGACTATAGTAAATATTCGTTATTTTGTATTCTCAAATCTCGATTAGATGTTCTTCATGTTTTCCGTGCCTTTCATCTCCAAATTGAAACATCATTGGCCATAAAATACGATTTTCTTCAATTTGATGGAGTAAAAGAATTTAGGTCCAAATACTTCCAAAATGAGTTACAAATCTAGTATATTATTCACAGAATCTATTGTCCACATACTCTTCAACAAAACAAGTATGTTGAATGCAAACATGGGCTATTATGGATATGAGATTAATAACTCTTCTTACTAGTTGTCACCTTCCTCCAAAATTTTGGGATTATGTCTTTGATACTGTTATTTATCTCATAAATCATCTTCCCACGAAGTCTCTAGATTTTTCGTCCCCATATCAAACCTTACATGGTACAGCTCCAAACTATAATTTATTGCAAGTCTTTGGATGTAAATATTTCACATATCTATGTCCTTATACAAGTAACAAATTATCATTTTGATCTCATTCCTACATTTTGTTTAGATATCCCGCCAATCAAATTAGGTAGCATTGTTATGATCCAATCAGTGGTCGCATCTTTGTCACTCCCACTGTGATCTTTGATGAACAAACCTTTCTATTTCAGCCTACTAAGACAATGATGACCAACCACAGTAGATCTGCCACAAGATCTTCCCTTACATGCCCCCCACCTTTCCAAAACCAGAACCATATGTTCCCTCTCTCCCTGTTCCACTAAGCTCACATAATCTAGATGCCTCTCTTGAGAATGATTTCCCTCCTCTAAAAGATCATTTTGCTGACATGGTTGATGTATCACCATGAATTGAGGATCGATCTTCATGTGAGCACGATGCTCCTCCTCCTCGTACCCATCCCATGGTTACCAGGTCACAAGATGGTTCCCTTCCTCTATTATGATTTATTATTGTTGTCTTCTCTATCCCTGCTCATCTTTAGGAACCGAAGTTATTCTTAGAGGCACAAAAGGATCCTTGAGAGGTATAAGGTCGGTTGGAAGAATATCAAGCTCTTATTGCTAATTAGATATGGGACCTCGTACGACTCCCTCTAGGATGACATGTGATAGGTTGCAAATGGGTGTACAAAATTAAATAGAAAGTGGTAGGTTCTATTGATCGCTATAAAAACCGTCTTGTTGTTAAGGGATTTAACGAGCAAGGGTGTGTTGAATATGACGAGACATCCAGTCCTGTTATCAAACCAGTCACCATTTGAGTCATCTTAGTTATTTTTTTTTATCAGTAAGAGTCATCTTAGTTATTATTACCTCTCTTTAGTGGCTAATATGTCATCTAGACATTAAGAATGCTTTTCTTATAGGTTCCTTGATCAAGATATGCAATAACCACCTAAATTCGTTGATCCTACCCATCCAAACTTTTTATGCCAACTTAAATGTTTCTTATATCGACTTAAACAAGCACCTCGTGCAGGGTACCTTTATCTAAGCACATTTATGCATAGTCTGAACTTCTTAAGATCTTGAGCAGGTACATCTCTCTTCATTCTTCGGACCACCTCATACTGTATATTCTTGTTGACCTATGTGAACAGCATCATTCTTAAGGCACACCTAATGCCTCATTTAATTGGCTTTTCTTGTCCCTCTAACAAGAATTCTCTAAGAAGGACTGAGGTCCTTTTCACTACTTCCTAGGCATTGAAACTCATAATAGAGATTAAGGCCTTTATCTGACACAGTCCAAATATATTCATGATGTGCTTAGTCAAGTAGCTATGAAGGGTTGTAAACCAGTCTCCTCTCCAATATCTTCTGGGTCTCGTCTCTCTCTTCATGACGACATGCCTTTTGAGAATCACTCCCTCTACTGACAAGTGGTCGGATGCCTTCAGTATCTCACATTAATCGAATATGATATTACTTATGCGGTGAATCAAGTCTATCAGTTTATGCACTAGCCCTCTACAATGTATTGGATAGCTGTTAAACGAATCCTACAATACTTGCATGGCACGATCACTCATGGTCTCTTTATTCATTGAGGATCAACTTCCAATCTCCAAAGTTTCTCTAATGCTAATTGGGCAGGTAACTTTAATGATTGCAGGTTCACTAGCGATTTTGCTTTTTTTTTTCTTGGTCCGAATATTATCTCTTGGAATTCGAAGAAACAACATATCAGATCCTTATAAAGATGGGCTACTTAACAACTTCATGGATAGGTCAACGGGTGGAGTTCAATTGCATATATTCACTGTTAATTTCATGGAGGTTGAAGAT
>JAOYND010093385.1:0-20211 GCA_025802135.1 Lagerstroemia fauriei | reverse complement strand
GAATAATGGCTAATTATTTGTAGCAGGTACTATTATGAGGAAACAATAAAAGTTCTTGAGATAGAAGTTTGATAGCTAATATGGGAGTCAAATCATACATCGACTAATAGTTTAGTTTTTTAGGTGGAAACATGCCATGACTCTTGTACGCTCAGGTGGAAACTTTTTATGGTATTGGAGCGGATCGATCTAGAACTCACACCATACCAAGCCCGAGTGTGGAGCTCGTGGCCTGTTAAGCCGGAGATCGAAAGAAAATGTCCTGCACGTGATAAGTTTATTGAGAACAAAAAAAGTCCAACTCATACATTATCATGAGGATGGAAGAGAACGCCCGTCTTGTGGTAGTTTGTCATCCTGCTTGATACAGGAAGAAAAATACCATGTTCGAAATCAGTTGTTGAGGATGGGTATCTAAGAGAACTTGTCAAGTATGAACGCGTCACCACTTGAGGGTAGGTGTCCAAAGTTAAAGTTCACATCGACTGGTTGAACAAGAAACTTGGGTTCACAAGAATTGAGTACCACCACCTAATAACTTGGGCTTTTAGGTGGAAACGGCTCAAAGACTCTTGTAGGCCTAGATAAAATTTTTTCAAGTGAGACTTGAGAGTCAATGTTTGGTAGACCAACTTGGAAAAGATTCAATCCTCTAACCTTGTCATTTGTGGAACCTTCATAAATTAACTACTCTATCTCTCTCTCTCACTACGACCACATATTGAGAGAACAATGCATTGTCCAATCTTCTTCTACACTATCTCACCGCTAGCATTATTTAATCATTCAAGACTATTTATGAAAGATGCATCGATATTTTACTTTTCTTTGATGGAGTCAGCATACAAGTTTCAAGATAATCAACATGACAATCCAAACAAATCAATAATGCACAACAGTCAGGAGAAAATCATGAAATTCATCCCAATGTTCAGGCATTAGCATTTGATTATGATCAACCAATCCATCTAAATAATACATCAATTTTACGTGACAAAAAATGACTCCTATCATACTAATCCCAATGTCAATTCCCAAAACTTGCAACTGCAAGCAAAATTTAAGCAACTAGAAAGAAACAAAGCACCTATAAATAATTCCCTCATCCTATTTTAAAGGTTTTGAAGCAAGGACAACATATCCAGAATTTGATAGAGACAATGCCTCCTATTATGCCAATGAATAGCAAATTAAAATTGACACATAAATGGAGGATTCGAAACAAACATTTTGGGGAAAATGTTAATTTTGGTCCTTAACCTTTTGGATTATGTTCACATTTGACCTAAACCTTTTTTTGGATTGATTCCAGTCCTCAACCTTTCAAATATTGTTCATTTTTAATTACAAATTAAAAACTAAATGAAAATTTTAATGAAAAAGAAGATCAAATCCGACCATTACCGTTCAGTCAAGCAGTATCACAGACTGTTGATAATCTTCTCGATGACAGTTTACAGTCGAGTCCCCACTAACCCCTCTTTTCTTACATCAAGAGTTTCTCCATTTTTTATAATTGTAAAAATATTTGTAATTAAAATATATTTTTAATATTAAAAAACCTAATCACATTATTTTAATATTAAAAATAATGTAAATGACTAAAGCTGAACAATATTTGAAAGGTTGAGGGATAGAATCAATCCAAAAAAAGGTTTATGTCAAATATGAATATAGTCCAAAAGGTTGAGGGCCAAAACCAACTTTTTCCTAACATTTTATGATGCTTGATTCTAGTAGCACTAATCATAAGCAATTGGAGGTATTCCTTTGGCAACATTCTTCACAATGTTTTCATAAAACCAAATAGAAAGACGCAGATCTATCTCCCTAAGTTTCTAGACTCTGACTACTTCATCAAACCAAACAATCAAAGCTGCTAGTTCCTAAACAAGTAGTTGAAAATAGTTTAATATTTTACCCTCTAGGAATCGAACTAATAACTACAATCATTCAAATATTTTGTAAAAAAACACCAAGATATTTCTATCAATGCACATGAAAGGAAATTGCTAAAAGCATGACCTAGAGACATCTATATTCACTGTCTATAATTCTTTATCTAGATCATCATCAAAGTCTTCTTTCCCGAAATTGCCGATATATTTATTGATAGTGTCCTGTTGTTGTTTGAAAAAGGTCATCATCAATATTATTACACAGTTGCATTAATGTTTACATGCAATGCATGTTCTCAATCTAATGGTTCATCTATATAATCTTACACTTGAACAATTTGAATGATGTTACCCGACTAATCTTGCTAATATGGTTCACCAATGGGACTCCGTTCTTTGAAATTAATTGTATGACCTTTGCAAGGATATCATAAAGGTTAGGAGAATGTGCTAGCTGTACAATTTTCCAACTATCCCCAGGTTTTATTCCATTCACACAAAAGATATGCTCGACTTAAGTTGGAAGCACAAAAGGATCACTCATAACCATTTTCTACTAGTGTTCACTCTAACCAAGATCCCATTTGTAAATATGAAAACATGATTTATGTTGCAAATATTGTAGCTAGGTAATATCCATCACCACATTGTAAAAGTCAATCTCCTCTAAGTTATGCTCTCCTTTAACCACAATATCACTATTTTGCATTTGGGTAATTTAGGTGTCAAATCTAACCACCATTAACAATTAAAGAGCTTTGAGTAGAAATACCATCATTTTGAAAAATAAATTTTAAAAAACTGTTCTTCAAAAACTAACTTATGAAATACCGTTGTTAGATTGGGACTTCATCACACGATCTAGTTTTAGCAATAGACCGCAGCTTGAAGGCGCTATCTATGAGCCATAGATCATGGTTTTCAAATGCGATCTATATTTGATCAGTAGTTCTTTCAAAACTAATTCCTTCTTGTTAAATAAATGAACCGGGTTCATGTGGATACTATTGCTATGACCTATATATATGTATGAGTTCTTATGAGCCTGGTCTATGGAAGAACTCGTGATGTTTTTCCTCCACTTCAGACAATAAAGTGAAATTGGTGACCGAAGAAACAACATCATCGGAACTCCCTTTTGAAGCTGCCAACCTTCTTCAGTTGCAAACAACAGTGACTCACTTTGTAGGAGGTGACCCTGCTCCGCTGTTTGTTTCATTCCATCAATTCTTATCTTTGGAAAATTTAAACCAGGAGCATGCAGAATCCAAAGGACATCCACAGTCTCCTGATTGATATCAATTTCTCTTGTCTCAAAGGTGAGCTTCCCAATGCCAATTATGGCCGACTTTGCTTGCTTCAGCTAAGTTTACTTGTGGTCTCTTCTCTTTTTGATGTAATGCAAGTGGTGGAGCCTCGACATGACAGAGGACTTTGCTGAGTTTTTCTTTCTATCATTCTTTGTTCATCTGATTTTTTTTGAAAGTCTACACAAAAATACATTAAAAATTAAGGCAATCCTTGGTAATATATGCTTGAGCAATAGAGACTTTTAGGTGTGTTTTATTGCAAACAAAATCCTCAAAATTTCTCGATAACCTAAACTATTAAAAATATAAAACATAAAAAATAATATAATAATAAAAAATGAAATAATTATAAAACAACCTCTCGTTGAAGTACACCTACCGCTATTGAACAGCCTACCTAATTCAACTTGACGTGGCAAGTGAACAATCAAGCGAACCATGATGATAAAAAAAATGATGGTGGATATGTATGTCATCTCAAGTTTGCACAATATTAAGATCATATCATGATTCAATTATTTCAATTTTCCTATTCACAACTTTAGATCATAATTTCTTAAAAAAATTGCCAACTTTGACAGTGCAGTATATACATCCATTCCCAAAAAAGCATACGCAACCAACAGCAGCCGCTATAAACATGTGATTGTCTTGGTTTTTTATATCCTAAATCTTACCAATATCATGATTCACAATGCGTGAGAACTTGAACACATGTCTATAAGGTAATTTGATTTGTTCTAGCCACTCACAGAACTTCCATCGCTCTTGTAGTGTAAATATAACATGCTTGTGGAATCCAAAACTTATCACCATCTCATTGTAAATGTAACTACGTCCATATACCGAAGTCCTCAAAATCCATTCAAACTTTGATGTTATCCATAGTTTTATTTTTAATATTCATTAGTCAAGATATTCTTGCATATGTTATTTTCACATGCATGACATCCAAATTGGTCATAGGTTCAAGATTTCCAATATGATACCTCAAAAAATATGTTTCTTTGTTCAATTTAGTTAATGCTTAGCATGCTTTCTCCTCTACTGATCAGACTTCTCGAATATTATATTATTTATTTGTACTAGTTGTCCTAACACATCTTCTCTAGATAAGTCAGGTTTCAGTCGGTATTTGGGCTCATCATCAAACTTTTGCTCCTTCTTCATAAATGTTCTAAATCCAAATACCTGTGATGACCCATAACACTATTTTTGTCCATTTTATAATGTAAATAAGCATGTCTCCTTGATACATACTGAACAAGTCAACTTTCATTTAGTGCTTTACCCAAATAATATTACATAAGCCCAGATAGCCATTTATAGTCCATAACAATACTGCATGAAATCGAAACTTTACATCCTTACATGTGTCATATGTCTCCATGCCTTTATTCCATAACTCTTTCCAATTGTCAATTAACGATCACAAATGCACATCAATGTCATTATCAAGAGATTTCTTACCATGTATAAACAAACTTAACAAGATAAATGGCTCTTTCATGCATTTCCAAGGGGGCAATTTATGTGGAATTAAAAATAAAGACTATGTACTATAAGTTGTACTCATATTCACAAAAGGATTGAAGCCATAGCTTGCAAAACCTAATCAAACATTACAAGAATCTCTAGCAAACCAATCATATTATGTATCAAAAGCTTGTTGATGCTATGTCTGATGTAGGGACTTGTCCCACATCGGCTGAGTGCCAGTGTTCCTGGCACCTTATATACAAAGAGGCCACTGCCTCATGATGGACAAGTCTTTTGGGATGGTACGCCTCGCTGCATCATGTCTAATGCCATTATCTTGAGCACGCTTCTCCTTGTGGTATCTCATATCCTCTACTATCTCTTTGACATGAATAAAAGTTGAAATCTAGGCTTGACACGAAAATATTATAGTACCTTATAGGGTATTTCTTACATTTAACAACATTATACTTTCACTGTGGAGCACAACAATCGACAAGGGCACCTACTAAGAATTTCATATTCATTCCAAAATATTGCGCAATCATTCTGTCATGTATAGATCTTTATATAACCAAGACTCAATAAATTTTTCACATCATAGTATGATTTTTGGAACTGTCTCACCTGTGGGAAGAGTATCTTTGAATAACTCCAAGTGTTTATTAAATGTTTTATTACTGCAATTGGTCATTGATTTAATATGAATCATTTTCAAAAGGAATGACAACTTGGAGTACTTGAGCATCTGGGATATGACTCACAACTAACATTATTTAGAGCCTAGCAAATCTATGAACTTCACTTCATTACTGTATGCATTTTGATGGACATAATTTTCTCTTGAAGATCATGTAAATGTACGTTTATGAAGATCCTATAACTTCTCTAGAATATCATTGTATCCACCATCATCTTGATCAACATAATTTTGTGTCTAAGGCTTTCTTGTGGTGACATTATGACCAATATATTGAAATTGTTAACCATGAAGATACCAAGGATTGTTATTTTCCATAATTCCATGTAAAAGCAAATGCCTTTTAACGTCTAACAAGTGCATTTTATAGAAGTTGATGCACTTTTTATAGGGACAACAAACTCTACTTCCTGATCCAGCATGTAGAGCTACAACACACACAAACTCCTTATTCCCATCAACATACTCTTAGCAAAAATTATCCCCAAGTTTCACCCAACTTCTCTCCATTTTTCCTATAGTGATTGGCAAAACCTTTGTTAAATCCCCAAGTTTCAACCAACTTCTCTCCATTTTTCCTATAGTGATTGGCAAAACCTTCGTTAAAATATAAATCTAAAAAAAGAGTATAGAAATATGGAAGTGGAGAAAATTATAGGAAGATGAAAGTTTAAATTATGTCTATTGTGTCAAGTAATTTTAGGCTATGTATAATAGCAAGTTGCAACACCTAGGGACGGAAGAAGCAAGAAGCCTCAAATCAATGGCTACCAGGCAGACAACGAGGAATTTATACCAACAGAACATAACTGACAACAACAGGAGCTAAATAAACAGTAAATAAGCCGACTAAGACAACAGCCCCATGCAACAAATTGGATCAACAAGCAACCACTACAATACTCCCAAAACCCATCATGATACATAAACAAAGAAGAAGACTCACCCACGACTTTAATGGTGTCTCCCATTAGCTGCTATACATCTAGATATGTCTGTCTTAGCTTATTAAGCCTGTCAGCTCATTAAGTATCTCTTTCAGCTCCTAAGTTTCTAGATCATCTCTATTGAGTTCATTAGCTAATTAAGTATTCTCATTCAGTTTCTAAGTTCTTTAATGGATTTCTAAATGTTCAATAGTAGCTCTATAGCAAAATTATAGCTAAACAATAGCAAAATAGTAGGTAATTACACCTATTGCTGCTAAATAGTAGCTAACTACAACTAACAGTTGTAAAATAGCAACTAGTAGCAACTACAATACGTAACAACGGCTGACAGCAAATGGATAATAATAAAGCAACAACTAACATCAATTGCAACCATTGTTTAGACAATAGCAAAACAACAATGAGTATAATATGAACAATAATAAAATAGCAATTAACATTAGTCACAATGCCTAAGCAGTAGTTCACAACAATTTGACAGCAATAACTATAGTTAACAAACAATAGCAAAATTGCAACTAATGATAGCTAACAGCTAGGGGTGTAAGGAAAAAACTAGAAAATCAAAAACCCGAAAAAACCGACCGAGATCGACCCAAAAAAAATCGTGTTTTAGGAATCTTTCATTAAGTTCGGGTGGTCTTTGAGGTCATGAAAAATCGATCCTAGAAAGCCCAATCCAAAAACCCGCGGGTCCCCGAAAACGACCTAAATCATATGAAAAGTAAAATACCATAATACGAAATTCATCTTATTATTAAATCTTGATCATAAAAATGATAATTTAATGTTTAAAACTTGAATTTTGTTCCATATTTATACTATTTAACTTATTTTATACACCAAATATTTCCAATTAGTAATTTTTATTTATTAAAATGAATTTCATCTTATAATTTTTGTATGTAATTTACTATTTTAGTGAAATTCGAGACCTGAAACAACCGGACACGATAGCGGTTAGTTTTTCAAATGCTAAATGGCTCTCGGTTTGGTTTTTTACTTGAAAAAATCGACTTAAAAAAATTTGGGCCCGAACATTTGGGGGAGAAACCCGCTCGACCGACTAGATTCACCGCTACTAATAGCAACTAAACAATAGTAAAAATATAACTACAACATCTAAATAGCAACTAACAATAATTGGACAACAACAAACAAATATTGTCGAGTAGAGGCAGCAAGTAAGTCAAGGTTCAATAGGACATTTTAGTGATCAAGAGTTAGGCAACATAGGAAATTGCAACGACCATCTCTTCTAATTACTTAATGGTGAACCGAAGATCAACCATACATAACACTTATTATTGAAGGATGCAAGGGGATTGATAGTTTTTGGACACTTACCCACTTAGCACATGAAGTCACGGCTTAGGACGAATTGCGATGGATTGAGGGGAGCCCCAGCGACAAATTGTAACAACTTCATCACAAACATGGGCTCAATAGGGGATGGCTCAATGGACCTAGTTTCGGTGAAATTTACTACTTAGGAAACTTCTTTCCTTATTGGAGTTTCATTGAACATAGGAAGGCAATCTCGGTTTTAGTGAATAAGAAAGATGGGCATGGTGGGGCTTGATTTTGTGACAGGAAGGCTTGGGCAGAAGGCTTGAAGATCGCTTGGAGGGCTTCAAGATCACTCGCAGAGCTGTTATCTTCCCCTATTAGAGTGCTATAGGAAACAAAAGAAAACGCCGTTGAAAGAGGATGGGAAAGAGAGGTTTTAATATGCTCTCGAGATTTGCAGAGTTTCAAGTTAGAAAATGCCAACTATTAGGTCTTTCTTTTTTTTATCTCCAAGGGTAAAGAAACGTGAGTTGAGAGATGTTGAAGGGTGTGCCTGCCTATGGTTTGGGCCAAGTCATTAGAAACCCATACTAACTTGACATATTTCACTTACAGCTAAAATTATACAACACTTATTTTGACAAAAAAGCATTTGTCGCAAAAAATTATATTATATATTATGATTAAATACTTTATCACTATCAGTATTTGTCGCAAGAATACCATTGGTTTTGACATATTAGTTTGATATAAAATATTTCAACTCAATCTATATTATGAACATTTTGTGATGAATAAACTTGTCAAAACATTACATAATTATTATTTCGAATTTTCTAACTAGAGCAATCTTGAACAAAAAATGTGATAACGTCACCCGTTGTCATAGAATTAACATTCATTGTTACAAAAATATGACGACAAAGTACTTTTTATCACTACTTCATAATTTTTTTGACAAAATAATCTTTTTACTAATATCTTTTTTTGCTACCAAATTCTATTTGTGGCAGGAAAATTTGTCACAATGTTGAATTTTTCTTGCAGTAAATCAAACTTACACGTCATTCTTAATATCATCTTTTTAATTGTGAACTATTGACCATATTTAATTCAAATATCTAATAATTGATTTGGTTAGGCCACTTTGGTGACTAAAAAGTTTCGTATTTTAGACATTGAGGTAAGTAACTTTAAAGTACCAAAGATATAGCCTTTATTGTGCATTTGAACTCTTATAATGCGCAACTGTCTGCCAATGCAGAGGGGCCAAGTGGCAAAGTCTTCTTGTGGTAGTTCACTGGCAGGTTATTGACTTTTAAAGGTAAATGGAATTAAACCGGTCCTTAGAATAACCTGCTTGCATCTGGCACCTAAGTCAGTCATACATCTAATTTCATTTTCATTGTAACTTATCGAGATGGCCAGCTAAATTTGGCACTAGTTATGGCCAAATACTTACTATCCTCAACTTCCATTCTTTTGATGCTCAAGTTATATTTTTCTTATTCCAAGTCAAAATCAACTCTAACACAATACAATCATCATTATACTTTTTACATTAGCACAATAAAACATGAAATTGTAACTCATAAATATGCAAAACATTAAGCTGAAGCAATTAAAATAGAATTTTCTTTGATGTGTTCTGTATCCTAAAGCATGCATGAAAGTCATCTTTAATGGTGAAATATGCTACAAGTATAGTGTTTAAATTTTTATTTATTCTCTTTCTTCCACCCAAACTTCTTCCTTTAGTTTCACTAAGAGAAGGGGATCCAGCAACCAGCCCAATCATGGATTTGTTAAGTATGGATTTTTTTCCATTGCGGTTTTGATTCTCCTGAAAAATAAAACTAAAAATCAATTGTTAGGGGGAGGGAGAGGGAGTTTTTAAACACCCTTAACTTAATTTCCCTTACCCACATCTATTCATCAAGGTGTAGTCCATTACATGAAAACTATATATCATGATATGAATATGATAAAATGTTAATAAATCCAGTATAATAGCCATATTGAACATTAAATTAAAAATATTCTAACAAATTGTACCTATGATAGCTTTGGAATGGAGGAAGCTTTGAGAGACGGAGTAAGTCATGATAAAAGGAGTAGAGACGCCATAGCCAATGAAGTCGTTATAGTAAAGAAATAGGAGGAATACCAAACGTGAGGAGATGAGAGTGTGCAGTTGATAAACTTTGTTTGGAGACTCAAAATTCACGATATCTAAAGCATGGGACACGTTGAAACCTACACACCACATTGTTCCTTGGCACAGGCTCGGTGGTTCACGAGACATATCTCGAGAGCCTACATTGTGTCGTGGCTAGCTATACACGACCGGTTGGCAACAAACGCATGACTTGCAAACTACGGATATTTGTTCGATTTGCAATGCGACTTCAGCCGGTTATAGACTGAAACAAGGGACAATCTTTTCTTCTCGTGCCCAATTACAAAACTTATTTTGGATAGCATATTGGCCTCTTTACTCAATAGCCAGGGAGCTAGAACATGGGAAGATGAGTTTAATTTCGCCTTAGCCAACAGGAAAGGGAAAAGCTTGGAGGCACTAATTTACAAACTAGCTTAGACCACCTATATTCACACTATCTAGAAGGAACACAACTCCCGCATAATTTAAAGTATCATGATGCTAGAGATCTTTTGTTATTGCTCAATTTTGTCTATTGTCAAAAGTAGATTAGCTTCTATTCTAGACATTAGTTGAAGGATTTCAATGAGTAGGATCTATTTTCCTCAGTAGTTACAGGAATTGATGTAAATGCAGTATGGCTGCTGCTTGAATACGATTCCATATATGAGAGTGCATGCAAGTATACGTATCCGAAGCAAGTAATAAAGGATGACTAGAGTATCGTTCCCATGAGGACTCATTTCAATCTACTACTAAGCACTAAAATTGACAAGATTGTATCCAACCCAAGTCAATCAAATAATGGAAGTAGAAAGTAAATTGGAAAACAAGAATCAATCAATTAAAATACTCCTAAGGTTCACAACTTCTCATATTCTAGTCCTGAGCCAAGTCCTTCTCTCATGTAATTAATTCCACCATGTTATTGACCCGGGTTCTAGGGTTTTTCCACTACCTCCTTACGCACCTCTCGATGTCGCAAGAATGTACCTAAGCGGTAGACACTAACCCACTCTATCTCTGGCGATTAGTATTGAAAGGCCAGCTAAACCAACTCTAATTGGTTATATAAGGTGCTTACCATCTCTCCATGCGCTCGCACGGATAACCTCACCTCTCGGCATAAATTAACCAAAACTATGCACTCTCTAACGTGATTTCGATTCCCTCTCTCAAGGCTCATCTCAATCTCAAGATCATTCTCGTGGGTGATGAAACCAAAAGAAAGCATAAAGTACGAGAAATACATAAATAACACCTAGGAGGCATACCTCGATAGAATCATACACTTGAGAGAAAAGAACCTTACTTAAAATATAGAAATAGGTTACATTGATTTCCTTAGGAATCTAGGCCTTTAGTTCAACATATTTATATATACAAGAGTTGGAAGAGAAAACAACATCATGAAAACAAGAAGGAAGGGGATAGGAGGAGCTCTAAATAGTGGTGAAGTCGAAACTCTCGATCACGCCTCCAAGATCCTTAAGCACACACCCTAGTCTGCAGCCTTTCTTTGCTCTTGAACACAATAAAATATGCTGAATGATAGTGTACAAGTTCTCTCCCCGATTATGCTGAGATGATGCCCTTTATATAGTGGAAGGGCTAGGATCTATCGAGATATTTCCTGATCTTGAAACCTGTCTATTCTCTCGAGTCTTTAACCGCTTTCCTCTCTATTTTCATACCACTAATTGCTGTAACGAGTGTGGAAATTCAACTAGAAACTTTCCTAAGTCGTTGGGATCAAGAATGGGTAGTTTCCTATTTTGAAACTGCGTGAGCTTGTGTGCCACCTAGTGGATCGCGGTTTATAGCCCACGGTCTAAGTCCTCCAACACGTGACCTCTCTGTAGACTGCGGTCCAAGTCCCCTGTTCACGTGAAGCTCTCGGTAGACCGTGGTTGCCCTCCTCTACTTTTAGTCGTGCTTGTGTTTCCTCTTCCGAGAGATTGCTCGAGTTTTTCCTCGATTTCCTGCACAATAAAACACTCATGACAGTATCTTTTTCAGAATTAAAGTACAAAAACATAATATTTAACTTTCCAAATAAAATAATATGCAGTTAACCTCTATATATGTGAAAAGTGGTCTAAAACTCAAATTTCTAAGTCGGGAATAGGCAAATAAATCACACAAATCATAGCATCAACAAATACGTCATGTGCATTTTGTAAAGTGAACTCACACGGCTAGGAAGGTATGAATGGAACCACTTTTCAGAAGAAGAGGTATGTCAGAGAGTTCTTCGAATGAAAAGGTAAATGGAGTGAATTTTACACCTATTGATTCGGGGAGAGAAGTGCAAGCTTCCCATGGTAGCAAAAAGCGAGTGAGCAAGGAGTTGGTGGCCAAGGTGACAATAGATTTAGAGGCCCCACTGCTCTCTCTTTCGTAGTGGCAATTGGAGCTCGGCCCATTGTGGTCAACTGCCACAGTTGTCAATTTCAGTTTCATGGAGGCATGGAACCTGTCTGAATCGCTCCTAGGACGACTCAAAATCATCCGGTTCAAAAATTTATAAAACAATAATAAATGAATTATTAGAAATTATAGTAAATTATAATCATAATGAATTTAAAAATAAAATAAATGCATTGTATTTAAACAATTATATAATTTAATATGTAAATTGATTGATATACTTATTTTAAAATCTTTCAATTTTTTATTCTGATTTGGAACTGCAAGCTCCAAGCCAGTTCCGTTTCAGAATCGGCAGTTTCAATATCTACAAAGTGATGAACCAGCCTGAAACTACCCCCTCACGATTTCAAGCTGTTGTATGCTTGGCTTCGGGCAGGTTTTGGCCGATTCGTTTCCGGTTTGGAACTGGCTGGTGGTGAGGAGAAAGTTTTTAGTGGAGCGGTCCTACCATGTAGGCGATGCTGATGTGGTATATTCGTCCAATTAGAATTTACCATTTATATATTTGTTCAATTAGGTTTCACCATTTATTAGACTTTTTAAATATTTTTTACCATTTATATATTATTTTCAATTAGGATTCACAATTAATTTAAGGTTTTTTTTATATTTTTTTAAAGATTTTAAGGATTTAATAATCATAATTATATAATTATTGATTGCACGTCAAGTCTCGATTAGATGGCTATACTACGTCAACATCGCCTACATGGTATGACCGCTCCACTGAAGGCTTTCTCGGTGGTCAGGCGTACCTCTTCCTCCATTACCCAACCTTCCTCTCCATAAATCTACTGATCCCTCAATCCAAACAAGATCTTAATGTTATTGGAGTTTGAAGTCTTTTTTTATTTTCTATTTTTTAAAATTTTTATGAATTTTCTTTATTTTCAATTGAGATTATCTATATTAATATATGCAAACGTGTAAGGTTTTAGTTTTTTCAATTTATCAAACTATTCATTAGTATCAAATTTAATTATTAATATCCATTATACTAAAAAAATAGGAGTGTGATGGTAAATTTATTAATATTTAACTATCAAATCTTTCTATAATATCACTTTCTCTCTCATTTCTTATTCCTTATATAACTGTACAATAAAAAAATCCATTTTTCAAATCTTATTTCATTTTTGTTAGTTTTTTTCCTTCTGTGCACACTGCGGATGCAGTCCCTTTTTTTTATAACTGAGGTATCCGAGCGCCTTTCGGGCCCGACTAGAGGTGGTTGCGACACCTCCTCCTCGGGACATATGCAATAGCCTGTAAACCACGTGTGCCGGTAAGCCAGACAAACCTGACGGGCTCAAGAGGATTGAAAGCCCCCACCCACGAGGAAACGCTCGCGGGGGGATTTGAACCCAGGAGCTCTTGAAAGAACTCCCAGATCCCCACCACTAGCAGTCCTAGTATAATTTATGCTACCTAAAAAAATGCTTTGTGACTGCTATTGATCATTAGAACAACAAAGGATGTTAGAACTTTTAAAAAGTAAATATTGACTTATTTGGAAAGATGATAAATATGGTGTTCTTATTGTCCATTTACCATTTCTGCAATTGAGTTTTTCTTTAAAAAAACATTAGAAATTGAAAATTTGAGAATTACATCATATGAAATGAACGGTGATGAATATAAAATTTTAAGTGGAATCCCTCTCTCATTTTGCAAATCTAGAATTGTTCTAAGAATACCTAATCTGTCCAAAGATCATCCAATCTTCCAAATAAAAGGAATAAAAATTAATCAATCCTATCTCATAACAATTTGATGAGAAACTATTAAGAAAATTGCTAGCATTAATTTACTAATTTATTGCAATTTGATTTGTACTTTCTCAATGTACCTACGAATTTTTCCATATCGAGAGTTACCTTGAATCAACATAAATAGTTACCATAAAAAATAAATCAACGTAAATAGGTAATTTAAGATCAACCCAGCAGAGAACTTTCACTATAAATACGAAAATTCTATAATTAAATGGAGCAATAGTTTCTGTATCTGATGATATACCTGGCAAAGGCAATTCTCTACGGAATCCCTAATTTCCAAAAAGTTTTGAAAAAGGAACAAGAATCACGCATCCCAGTTAATTCAATATTGTCTCTTATATGATCCTAACTCACCACGCAACATGAGAAATTCCAATCAGATTGTGACAAACGAGTAAAGTTGTGTTAATCGTTCAGACAGTCGCCTTAATTATTATTAATAAAAATAATTTAGTTGGGTTTTTCTCAGCACATCACTGTAAGATAGTAATATCTAAGATTTTCACTTAGGCCACCCTCTTCATTTCTCTTTGCTCCTTGGAATATCATAAGTATTCACATTACAATGTTCATATCAGACACAATGGTGATGGCAGATATTCATGAGATCAATGAGGAAGAGCATCATTCAGGTATGCAGACATTGTCTTTCTACGTTAAAAGATTTTTCGTCCAAATGAAAGATGAGAGTGCTCCTTGCTTCTTTCTTTTTCTTGTTACAAAAGAGACCGTAGAGTGTAGAGTAAAAGAGTAAAAATAAAAGAATTAAAGGGGATAAAGATTCCTCAAGTTTAAGGTGATTTCGGTGATCTCGGTGCACCAAAACCTCTTTCTTGTCACATCAGGCAAAACTTCAATCGGCAAAGAAGAATTGGAGGGAATGTAAATATCCTTCCAATCCCTTTCCCCACATCTCATAATCCTTCAATTCAAACAAAACAGTAGAAAGGAAAAGTGATTTTGCATAGGGTTAGCTCATTTTAGATTAGCTTTTTTTGGTCGTATGCACTTCCAAGTCCATGCTTGCTTTTGCCATAGAAGAAGGGAACCGATACATTTGTGATCTACTACTACCAGGTAAAGAATTGCAGTAGCTAAATGATAGTGAACGACCATAGACTTCCATGGAAAGTAAGCATGAACTTGTAACCGTGAATATCTTACTTTCCATGTTACAAATAATTTTTTCCAAGTGTAGCTAACCATGAGGGAATCATCACCATTGGACCCGTAAACCCATGAACCATGATCAGCATTTCAGATTGCTGCCAGCAGCATAACCACCTTCACATTTGGGCTTATGCTATCGTTAGCTTTTCGATGTTTATCCTGTTCCTGTACGTAGTATAGGGCTTACCTACTACATACACTGGGCAGGAACAAACATTTCTGATGCATTCATTTCAAATCTTAATAGATTTCATCCCCTTGATTTATCAAAAACCAGCCAGAGAGCCTGCACCAGAAATGGATACTATACAAGATCAAGAGAAGACAGGGTCCATCCCCAGTGTTGGTACACGGCTTTCAGACATTACTTACTCCGTTGTCTCCTCAGAACTCGACCAGAAGGAAATAGAGCCTCGAACCGATGGCAAAGATGCTGTTCGAAGTAATTCATCTAGGGACCATTTGTCTACCCAGCATACAAAAAGTGAGGTGACAACAATTGAAGGTACCAAGTCAGAGTGGAAAGTGATCCTAGTCAGTGAAGGAGGAGGCAGGGGACAGGCAGCCGGAGCAAGTGGAGATCTGAACGAGCCCTCCCGGAGCGGAGTCGAGAAGTTCAAGCATTCATGTAATAGGATTATTAGATCCTCCATTTTCTGCTTCTGCTGCTTGCCAGGAGGACTCAAGAGAAATGGCAGTCTTGAGAGCAGGGAGGTATGGGAATCCCAAGCGCTGCAGTATAATTTCATGACTTGGTAGAATACGTCCGTAAATTAGTTGAGTGTATTGACATATTTTGAAAAATCAAGGATTTAAATCGCGCTGGTGGGTCGTGTTGCAGTTGTAATGGTTTTGGTTTATCACGGCGTTGTATAATGGAGTCACGGATGTCACGGTCTGAAATTTTTTTATGCAAATGGAGAAGAGAAACACTTACTTACTAGACTTTACAGAGAAGAAAATAGAGATTTTAAACTTCTTTTTACATCTTTGAAAGAGAAACATACAAATGTACATAAAAATATGAATAACACTGTAAATTTAAACCATAACGGCCGCGATTCTCAATGAATTTTATTCAGACCGCGAATCGGCCCATAACGGTATCGGATGGAACAATCTTTTCACATAGGTTGTGGAATAAATTATTGGTAATGATGAGGAAATAAATTGGCCAGGGCAAAATCTCCCTCCAACTTGCAGTTAGACTCCGGTATAATGCGCCCGCTGTTAGATGCCATAAATGCCGCCACAATCATCAACTAATCGCCACGATTGGCTCGTGTCATCACGATTGACTCATATCTCTTATGAGAAACTCATGCATATAACAGTATCACCATAAAATATTTCTTATATGGAGACAACAATTAATAAAATTAAGTTATTATTAGGATTGCTATTTTATTTTAGATTTTATAAAAAATTTTAAAAATATCTTAATTTTTTGTTGTTGTGCCACAAGATGATACCGTTAATATAAAACTCTCTTCTCTCCTATATAGTTCCATTCCCATCAAGTAAGTTGTATGACTTGAAGCCCTACATCATTCTCTCTATAAGCTTATTCGATGACGACTTGAATGTTGAAAGATCAAATCAGGTCCATTGCCCTGAATTGACTTCCTTTCTTTTTCTCAGGTCTCTTCATCCAGATCATGGTGCCGAGCCACTCTCATTCCCCTAGTAAACCCTACTCATTTCAGATACTCCTCATCAATTGGTGGTCTTGTTCAAAGAAGACAATGGGCTGCAAATCACTTAGTCTCAAACTCAAGACCCTTGTCTTACTGGGAGGACTAATAATGAGTACCACTACAATCCCACATAGAAAATAATGAGGGTATAAAAACCAAGAGAACTTTTCTACCACAAGATGCAATTTTTTAAGACAAAATCTTACAGGTCACATTCAAAGTGGACAATACCTCATGAACGAATCTTTCCACCTTGTGGGCGATGGACCCGTCTACTACAACGCTTAGTGAACCATGTGGACCTTATCAGGTGATATCCATGCCCCTAATTGAATCAGGTACGATAGGTTCTTTGCTATTTAACTTACTTTCAGGAGCAATATCTTCATTATATTTTGAATTGTCATTTTAGAACTATCATTTATATTATTTAGGAATTAAGAGTATTTAAAAAAATAAGATGATATGATCAATTATATTTATTGCTATATGTAGAATTTTCTAATATTATACTCAGATATTATTTCTAATATTTTTAGATTATTTATCTACAAATGTTGACGATTTAACTGAGCCCATAAATAGCCAACTAGAGACTTCTCCGTACTATGTTTGATATATGTTATCTCAGTAAAATTATTAGAAATACCTATTAAAGTGCAATTGAAGAGAGTAATATATATTTAACTTTCAAATTAGATAGTTAAAAAAGTGGACTGTATTTGTAATCCGTATGTACCGATTATTAATAAAAAAGTGAGAAACAAAATGTGAATTAATCGTAGATCTATATAGTGAAGAGAGGAATGTGACAAGAGAGAGGAGGGAAGTTTTAAGTGGGATAGAAAAGTGTGGGGAATGCGTATATACATGTTAAATTTACGATCGTGCCCCCCATTTATTTCTAATGTAAGAGTAATGAAGATTTCAATTTTTATGTAATATGAGTAAAAATGAAAAAAAAAATGATACCAAAAAGGGAGGTATTCTCTTAAAAGTAATAAAATAATAGATAAGAGAAATTAGGACCTGTGCTTCCTTCTCACTATTGTGAGATAATGGAAATGGAAGTTGAGAAGCTAGTGGAATGTGACCCCTTTTTCCTCTCCCCTTGCGGGATAATATAATTAAAAATTTTTTTAAAAAAAAGTGGAGTGTGAAAATTGATTTGTTAGGTGGATATGTTAAATTGACAAAATCATCATTACTCAATTGTTTATCAAAAAATAAAATGGAAGACAGTTTTGGAATAGTAAAAAGACACCAAAACCGCTTCGTGTTTGCATATAATAATAGAGATAATGTCTGGAGTATTCTTCAAGTCAATCATAACGATATATCTTTTATTCTTGCAATTGGACCCATAACATTCACGTATAACTTTCATCATATTATTGTATATTTTTCATGGTATCAAGAGTCATAATAGAAAAAGTTTATAATACCTATCCTATCTTTTTCATTGGTCAACCTCCTGTGATCGAACCCAACATCTTCTTTGCCAAGTAATCTCTCAATTGTTTATCCCTATCATTTTCTCAACTACTTTTCTCTTTCACCTTTTTTTCCTATTTGGAATTCCTCTCTCAAATATCTTCTATAACTTTCTTCTCACAAACAACTATTGATAGTTTTTGATCAGCTGCTGAGCCTCTTTTATTTTCTTTTGGCTTGGGCAATGATAAGGTGACTCTTTGTAGTTTTACTGCCCTTCTTTTGCAATTTAAGCTGCAAACTTAGAAAGATTTTCACCATTTAAAATAAAATTTTAGCATGCTAAACATCTCCAACAGCTTCTTACTCTGCAATATAATGAAGTGATTTAACAGATTGAGAAAGTTTGAAGTAAAAGTTGCCATAGTCACCATCCACATTAAAGTTACGATCTGGAGGTGATTAAGAAGGGGCGACAAATTCTAGTGGGGAAAAAATGCCAACTGAAATGACATTTTTTCTTAAAATAAAAACACTACTTACTTTAGCGTTTTAGAAACAGTACAATTAAAATTACTTTAAAAAATACCACTTTTTGAGAATTTTTTGTTAAACGAGCGTTACTTTTGCCCATTCCTCCTAAATAGATCCCTATTAGGTCAAAAATCAAAACTAGCAATAGCAAACAAATAGGCCACCAGCTCCAAACATAATCAACCACCAATCGAAATAACATGAACCAAAACACATGTAATCCTAATCTAATACATTTCATCAGGACTTTAAACATAGAAAAAAAAAAAGAGAGAGAGAGAAAGAGAAGGAGAGATGTGTTTTACATGCTGGTTGTGAGCGAGTATGAATAGTCCTATTGTAACTAAATAACGGACCTAATTCACATAATAAGGACCTATTCATTCCAATATCTGGATGTAAATCAACATTGTCATGGAAAGTCAGTCAAAAAACTTTTTAAAAAATTCTCAAGTCTAAGTGAAATCAACCAGTAATCAAAGCAAAACCGACCTCAAAATTATACTTGGAGTTAAATATTCGGATAATACAGAAAGGTGGAAGGGAGGTCGAAGGTTGGTGCTTGCTGGTGATGCTCGTTGGCTCAAGTGCTCGGTAGTGGTGCACAGTTTAGGCAGAAGGAAAAGAGGAGGTGCAAGTGGTGCTTATCGACTCAGGGCTTTGCTTGGTGAGAAGGAAAAATGAAGTTGACCGACGGAAGGCAGGTGACCGCAAAGGGCTCAAAGAAGGAGACGGGCGAAAGGAAGTGGACAGCTCATTGGCCAAGAGGAAGGGACAGGTTAGGGCTGCTCGTCAGATGTGGGCCTAGCTTGCACACTGAGAAAGAGAAGGAAAGGGGGACTGCGACTGCGGTAAAGAACATAAAGGAAGATGTCTAGGGCAAATTATGTATGGAGATTGAGTATGAATATTGAAAAACACCCAAAAATTCCTTTATAAATTTGTGCTAGTTTTTAAAAGTGACATAATTTAATACTAATTTTTTAATATATAATTTGGTACTAATTATAAGTACCACCCTTCGTAGCTGTGTTATTTAAATTTTCAGCCCAAATCTAGTCCATATGTCTCATATTCCGTCTTTCATGGTTGAAATTTTTCTTTTAAACCCGTCAGGAAAAAATAAAAGATGGGAACTTACCCCACTTGTGGTATGGGACAGGTGACCTCCCCGGTTCGCACGACCCTTGAATTGAGGTCGTTCATGCCTTCTCACCACATGTGGACACTGATTACATGTACAGACAAACGCATCAGCAGCATCTCAAATGACAAATGATAGAATTGTGATCTACTGGCTGCCTTGCAACTTGATGATTAATGGGCACAAAGTTAAAAGTGAAATACTGTACTTGAGAAAGCTCTAATAGACCAAGA
>JAOYND010093278.1:0-10777 GCA_025802135.1 Lagerstroemia fauriei | reverse complement strand
AAACGTGTTTAAACGTGTCGTGTCGTGTTATACAGGTTCAAACCCAGTTAAACACGTTTATTTATCGTGTCTGTACAGATTCGTGTCTAAAAACTCGCCTAACTCCATGTCGTGTCGTGTCAAAAATTGCCAGGCATAGCGTCAAACATCATCCTTCTAAACTCCTTTATGCTTCTTTCCTCTTTCCTGGTTCCTCCTTTCTTTTCAGAGTGGTCTCAAATATCATTGAAGTCTCCTGCAAATAGCCAAGGATCATGCACATTCCTAGCCAAGTCTCTCAACAGCTGCCAGCACTTCTGTCTTTTCCAAAAATCACAATCAACATAAATCCAAGTAAATCTGCACTTTCTTCTGACTTCCTCCACAAAAATCCTAGTCTCAACCATATTTTGATTAGACTGTAGAATTTTCACTATATGTCTCATCCACCATAAGGCTAGTCCTCCACTCAAGCCAGTTGGCTCCACATAAGATTCATTGTCAAACTTCAGCTTCCTCCTCAAAGCATCCAACTTCTCTTTTTTGTTTTTTGTTTTCATTACAAATAGTACCTTAGTCCTATACTTCCATATCAAGGCTCTTAGGTTACGAACTGCCAAGCGGGCCCCCAAACCTTGACAGTTCCAACTTAAGTAATCATTGCTTCTCCATGGATTTTCCAGGCAAGCCACCACAGCCAAAACTCATATCAGCATTCAACTCAACAGGGATGTCAACTAATGCATTCTTCTTGTTTCTCTTAGTATTCTTTTTACTCTTATTAGGCAACTTCCTTTGTTCTTTTTTCCCCTTCCTCTTCTTCACTATCTTGGACCGAGTATTTTCAAATGTTGCTTCCTCCTCCACTATTACCCTTTTCTTAACAGACCTTGTATTCAGGTCATCCTCCTTAGTCTTTCTTTTTAAGCTTAAATTCTTCAAAGCTTCAGACAAGCTAAAAGGAACCAAGGCTTTACTGTTATCATCACCTTCTCCATCAATAGGCAGTTCCACAAAATAGTCACCATTCTCTTCACACAATTTCACTGATATTTCCGTTGTTGAAAAACAAAAAGATTAGTTAGGGTCACCAACAAAAAAGAAATCAAGGATTGGACATTCAGGAAAAATAAAAATAAAAATTGATGTCGTTTCTCCATTCAAAAAAGAAGATTCCCTAGCGGATCATATTTCCTGCTTCAATGAGATCTCTTAGGACATTTTTCTAAAAGAAACTTAGGATGCTTCCCATATACTTTATTGTAAATGATTTATATAAAAAAAAGGCTAAATTGGCCACTTGTATCATCATCATGAATAATCTTGTGACTATATCTGCGAGATTCTTGATAAGGTATAAACATGAAAATTAGAAAGGTCGAGATTGACTCTTTTATGAACAGAATTTGTAATGGGTCTCAAGTCTATATAATTGAATACTTCTCTTTATAATTATGTTATCCCATATAATGGATTACTAGCTTTATGCCTTACACCCCGTGACCGGACTTTAACAAAATTTGCAAAGAGTTCTAAGTGATAAATCGAAATATTATTATTTTATTATTTTCTAATTCCCCTTTTATTAATCTAATCTTATCTAATCTAATACTATTATATGCCATGCATAGAACAAATCCATGCCTAGTACTATTATATGCAAATGTTTGTTTATTTTGGTGTCTTTTTTCATTTTCCATATTTGACCTCTACCTAATTTACATATTACAGATACATGTTTTACAAATCTCTCTACATTAAAGGATAAAACAATAATTTCAGATATTTTCTCCTCTCGCTCCATATTTATAATCTAAACAGTAAAAACTACCATTAATCATTCAAATTTCTCACTTCATGACTGCATAATAAAAATATTTTATCTATTTTTTAACTGTAAGCTAAATAATTTATCGTTATTTTTTAATGAATGTTTCAAAAATATTTGTAAAATTATAAAATATATTAACTGATATTGAGAATGTTCGATCAATTACTATAAATTAATGTAAATTTATTTTAAATATATTAAGTTATAATACGTTATAAATAAATAATGCAAATATCGGGTTCAAGTAATATTTACTTTTATTAATTTTTACTTTCTTTGGCGCGTACTACGGGTCCGTGTCTAGTTATTATAAATAACAAAATTTACTTTGGACTTTGAGTCATTATATCTACTCATTCATTGATGATCCAACAACTTAGAGAATCTTTGGGTTTAACTTGAAGTGAATCATCGAATGTTTTCCTTTGATTAAAAGAATTTTTCACGTACATCCGGGATTCTTTTTACTTTATTACCCCTCATGTATCCACTGCTTTATCAATTCAAATTTCAATCTCTTAAACTCACTTGTCTCTCTAACAACAATAGTGTTTCAGATTATTCTTTACGGTGCTGATAAAAAAAGATTACTTTTACGGTAAAAGTAAAGCATGAAATTAAGCTACTCCTGATGAGCAAAATTAGATAAAAAAAATATATATATATATATATATATTATAATTATTGTACTAATCTTTACCAGAAAAAATAAATAAATAGGAGAAAATGACACTATAAGTCCTATATATTATCGTTTTTTACAGTTAAGTCCTATAAGTTCGAAAATAACTAATTTAGTCTATAAGATTAATTCTATTACTTTTTCAGTCTAAATTGCTACTATTCCGTTAACGGAATTGTTAACGGCGTAAAGTCCATGTCAACAAAATAGTGACGATTTGGACTAAAAGTATAACAGAATTAATCTTATAGAATTGAATTAGTCATTTTCAAACTTATAAGATTCAACTGTCAAAAAAATAAATATATGGGAATTCCACTGTAATTATCCCAATAAAAAAGAAACAACATCGTAGAGTAGAGGTGAATTTTTTTTTCAATTTCTTATGGCAACATTCTTATGGAAAATATGATCAAAAAATTATCACCGACAAGCAAGTCCAAAGGTAAGTTTTTGTACATTGAATATTTCATCAGAGACTGTATTTTTTTGTCTAGAGTAGGCTGAACCTCTATATGGAAAGACAAGAGACTACCACATACAGATTGGTATGAACGTCTATATGGGAAGACAAGAGACTACCATATACAGATTGATTGTACCAATTTACATCTAAAAAAAGGCAGAAGAAAAAGAAGAAGAAGAAGAGGAAGAGGAAGAAGAAGAAAATAGACGAATTTTTTTGTATCAGTAAGATAGATAGATGGATAAATGGGTAAGTTTTCTATTAAATCATGTCGCCTAACAAAATTTACTATTTTGTCATGACCTTCATTGATATCCAATATTATCACGTGTTTTCATTTTCTCTGCAAAATGTAACGAACTTAATGCTATTATAATAATTTTCCATTAAATCGTTGATGGTGTGCTGAAATATTATTTTTATTATTGATATATCATTTTTATTTACACACAGATAGATAAATCAAGGAATTTAACCGGATGAGATCAGGTTTATTATTGCTATAGAACAAGATCAGATTTATTGCTGCATGTATATTCTAATGCCATGTAAAATCTGTTAGATGACTAAATTACACTAGACTTATATTTAAGTAACTACCTCAAGTAATATCTATTTGTTATAAAATAGCAGTAGAAGCAAAGAGTGTAGAGAGAAAATAATGAACACTCAATTCTTATTTTTCTTCGATCACCATGTATGCGTTCCAAAAATCCTGGGTCCCAATCTTAGCCGGTGATAACCTCATAATTAATTTGCCTTGAGAGCAAACAACATGTGAGAATTCATTTGACCGTAATATTTTCCGACTCTTCAATGAATGTCAACATGAATTCTCTATAATCCTTCACATCATAATTAAACCGGGATGACTCGACCAGTTATGCCAAATTATAAAATCATTTTGATTGATAAACTTCTAGTTTACTGTATCGTGTTCTTCAATTGTACCTATAATCATGTATATAGTATAAACTGGAGGAAAATGAAGGCAATTTTTCTAAAACACATTTCTTGCCCGTAACAATATTCGTAATACACAAACATTCAACATTTCTTTAGTTTGTTGTCTTAACGTGATATCAATTTCTGCGAATATCTTTAAAACTTAATAAATTTATTTGAGACCTTTTAGAGTATAAGACATCATCAATTACAAATTTTGTTCCTCCATACATATCATGTGGGCTCTTTCGGAGCTTTTAATTAGGTTCACGTTAATATAAATTGTAGTAAGATTTATTACTTGCATCTTTAAATAGGAAAAGTATTTCATATCTTTAAGTATATTTTTGCACTGTTTGCGAGCCATAAGTTGTTGTCATCAATAAAAGGTCTAACCCAAGGTAATTTCATATTCTTCATGAAAAAATGACATGCATTTTAAAACCAAAAAAAAGAGAGATGTAAAAGCATAAAGGTCATAACTCATTATTGTACCTAAAACAATATAATCATCTCTTAGGCATCCATGCTATCAATCAAACAAGTATTATTGTGCATCAAAATTACCGCACTCAGAAACAAAATTTGGTTCCATATTAATTTCAGTGACTCCTGATAGAGCTCAACAAGATATTTTGGTGTATGACAGGTACATGACCAATGGCCTTTTATTCCACAGATAACATAAGCTTTTCACTATTTTTTTTATTTGAATCCCTTTTGGGTTTTCAAATTTCTTCTCATTTCTCTCGCACTTCGGGTGGCAAGATGGACTTTTGAAATTACCACCATGATTACCAAAATGACCTCAACCTTGACCACGTCCATGCCCACGGCCACTACCACGACCATGTTTATGATTATGACATTATATTTATGTAGTCATATTCACTTCAAGGAATGCATCAGAATCAGTTGGACGGGTCTCATGGTGACCATTTAGATATTTTATAATTTTAATTTATGTTTCAACAAGATGGTCAAACGTATTCTTATTATCAACTCGCAACATGGTATTTGCGAGATTACTTGCTCAATTAATTTAACTACGAGCTCACTTTCCAAATAACCAACCCGATTAAAATAATAGGACTTGATAATGTTGGTGAGTTTACTTCTCAGGCATTTGATGATTATTGTAATGCTGTTGGAATCAACAGTGAACATCATGTAGCACATGTTCATACTCAGAATGATCTTACAGAATCATTTATAAAACGAATTCAATTAATCGCAAGACCACTACTTATGAGAGCAAAACTTCCTATATCTGCATGAGGACATGCCATTTACATGTAGCAGCACTTATTCACATCAGGCAAACAAGTTATTATGAGTTCTCCCCATTATCATTGATTTATGGTCAAGAACCAAATATTTTCCATCTAAGAATTTTTTGATGTGCTGCTTGTGTTCTGATTACTCCACCACAGTGCTCTAAGATGGAACCTCAAAGGATGTTAGGAACATAAGTTGGGGATGAATCTCCATCTATAATTAAGTATATTGAACCATCTATAAGAGATTTATTTACAGCACGTTTTGCCGATTGTCATTTTAATGAGTCGTTTTTCCCAACATTAGGGGGAGATACGCATCTGGTAAAAGAAATTTGTTGGAATGAATTATCACTGCTCACCTTGATCGTCGCACAAAACAGTGTGACCATGAAGTTCAAATGATAATTCATTAACAAAAATTAGCGAATCAACTATCAGATACTTTTACTAACCTAAAAGGAGTGACTAAGCCACATGCACCAGCTGCAAATGCTCCAGTCAAAATTGTTGCTCCTGAAGGACAACCTATCACCACTAATGAGATAAAGGTACATATAAAGCACGGTAGACTAGTCGGTTCCAAAGATAAAAATCCTCGTAAAAAAAAAGAGCCAAGTATACAGATGATCAAATTGAAGAAACTATAGCTCAAGAAAAGTTCTCCAGTATAACAATAGAAGAATTTGAGACAGTTCCGAAAGAGAATCGGGTACCTGAAATCAAAGAAAATGAAGAGGTCTCTGTCAATTATGTTTTGACTGCAGAACAATGGAACTGAAATGAGTCGTCTATGATATTTTTGTATATCATGTTGCACAAAATGTTATAAATGAAAATAAGGATCTTGAACCAACGTCTATGGAAGAGTGTAGACATCGAGAAGACTGGTTAAAATGGAAGGATGCTATGGATTCTGAATTGAAATCGTTGGCGAAAAGTAAAGTTTTTGGACCCATTGTCTAAACACCTGCTTGTATAAAACCTGTATGATACAAATGAGTTTTCATGCGAAAGCGAAATGAGAATAATGAAGGGCACCTATATAATTTCATGTGCCGAAAAATCCGAATTAGGGCACCGATTCTTCTGTTCTAGCCCTAATCCCTTCTCCCACTCTTCTCCTCTCGTCTTCGTCAACCTCACTAAAAAAGGTGTGAACCTAAAAGCTCACCAACTGAATCCTCTTAAACCAGCTCTTTCACAGCCCAGAACAAGTCTTCATTCTTAAAAGGTTATGCTAATCTACAAACATACGGGAAAGTTGCACTGTTGGTACAAAACGTTTTGCGGATGTAACGTTTTAGTATAAAATCTTTTTTTTGTAATTCCGTACTACACAACGTTTTGAAAACGTAACAATATGATACAAACCGTTAATTTTTTCATTAACACCGTTAAATTTGCTGATGTGGCACTATGACGTGGCAGTGATTGAGACTCCACGTGACAATTGTGCCAACGTGTCATTAAAAATAAATTTAAATAATAAAAAATAAATTTTAAATAATAAAATAATATAAAAATAAAAAACAAATCTCTCTTTCCCATCGCTTACACACACATCACATCGCATCTCTCTCTTTTCTCATCAATCTGACACACCCATTCACATACACCGCAAATCATTCATTACTACACACACTTATATACACACTCTTACCTACATGCATATTCCCTCTCTCTCCTCCCTTTTTTCTTACTCCCGCCAATATCATCCTTCCGCCTTCCACTCCACACTTTCCCTCCCATTCATCATTAAATTATGTTTATTTATAAATGAAGATGAAATAAAAATAATGTAAAAATTAAAATAAACTTAAGAAAAATGAAGTTTGGTAAAATGAAAATGGAAATAATAAAATAAAAAGATGGTACTTGACCTTCTTGAGCTCATTGGACATATTTATAGGTGTAAAAAAATCGGAAACTCGAAAAATAAAAAAAATTAACCTAACCCGAACCGAGAAAACTAGACTTATGGGTCCTTGGATAAATGCAAGACAGGTCTTAAGGTGAAAAAACGGACCTAAATATTCGTGCCCGACCCGAAAACTTGGCAAAGCCCGAGACCGACCTGAAAATTATGTTGAACTTATATTATATGTAATAATCCATATTATTATTAGATTTTGACAATACAAATAATATGTTTAATATTTTTAAACTTAAATCTTGATTCATATTTATATTTTTATCTTTTTAATACAATAAAATATTTATAATTAGTATTTCTCATTTATTATAATACGTTTTCTTATATTATTTTTGTATTTAATTTACTATTATATTAAATATTAGGTCCAAAAAACTGCTCGAAGAACTGAACCTAAAGTGATCGGTTTTCATAATGTTTAAATGGTTCTCGGTACTGTTTTTAACTTGAAAAAATCAACTCATAAAAAGTCGGGGCTTGACAGTTTTAAAAAAACCGCCCAACCCAACACATTGAAACCTTACTGAGGAGACGATGAAGAGGACAGTAAACGAGAAGACAAGAGCAAAATGGCAAGACGGTGACCGTGAGTCTGAGAGAAATTTAATATGGTATAATAATATAGCTTTTAATTTATATTTATTTTTTATTTGTAAATAAAAAAATTATTGAACTGCGGGACGAGAGGAATTTCGGAGATGGGAGGGCAGGGATGAATTGAAGAGATAGAGGTGAGGGAGGGAGATAATTGGTTGGTTAAGGGAGGGTAGGAGAGAGAAGGGTTTGGTTGGGAGGGAGGGAGAGGGTGATTGGTTTGGTTGGGAAGATTGACGAGGGAGGGGAGGGTTGGGGGGAGAGGGATTTATATTATTTTATTATATTTTAAATTTTTATTATTTAACTTTTTATGACATGTCAGCATATTTGTCGGATGGAGTTCAATCACTGCCATGTCATGGTGTCACGTCAGCAAACTTAACGGTGTTAGTGAAAAATTAACGGTTTGTACCATGTTGTTACGTTTTCAAAACATTGTGTAGTATGGAGTTACAAAAAAAAAGTTTTATACCAAAACGTTACATCTGCAAAAGGTTTTGTACCAACAGTGTAATTTTCTCGCAAACATACAGAAAATCATCCCACAATCCCATTTATCTCCATACTAAGAAACCCTGCTCGAAATCGAGGGACGCCATTGACAGTTCCTCTGCTGAATAAAGCCTTTTTAACACTAGAAGATCGAGAGTAGCTTCGATATGCTCAACCTTTCATCCATGTTCATCTCGCATTCAGATCTTGTTCACCAACCTGGCGCCAATCATCTTCACCAACTCTATCCCCATTCTCAGTCTCTTCATCATTCAAGAAATCCTTGGAAGGCTCCTTCTCCTCCCGCTGTGCACTGCTTGCCCACCCATTCATCATTTCCTCCGGATTCTTCTCCTGTTCTACCGACCCATGATTCGTGGAATATTGCTGCCTTGCAATCTGTGTGCGCTCGCCCTTATTGGGTCGAGCTGTGGCTCGGGCCGAGCTTGGTTTGCCTGCATTGCTGACATTCACACCGTTTTCAGTGAAAATTGACGAAGGCCATAGGAGAAGAGCCGGAGAATTGAATTACGGCTTGAACAAAAGAATCGGTGCCCTAAATTTAATTTTTTGGCACGTGAAATTACGTCAGTGCCCTTCATTTTTTAAATTTCAGAGAGTATGATAGACGGGCATACATGACATTTCGTCCTACTCGTCCATGTGGCGAAACCACAACACTCTCAGTCTGCCACGTGTGAAACACTAATGTGACAGGTCAGCAGATTCCATCAACGTTGATGGATTTTGTGACGCCGTACTAAACAAGACAAATATTTTAAAGTTTATATTCCTAGATCACACGAAAAAGTTCGTGCTAAAAGTGACAATTTAACCAAAGTATAGACGTGATTAGGTTATTAGTCCAAATAATTTAAGTTTGTATTTAGCTTTTGTCATCTAATAGATTATCGCACTTTTGGTTTTCGATTCAGTCGATGCTTAGGATCTTTTGTTCTATTTTTTTTTTTTTTGCTGAGATGGCATAGTATTTCCTACAAAAAAAATAATTTTGAATTTTGTGTCCGGATTTTTTGAGAGTTTCTCACTTTTTCACTCACTCACTCATCTAAATTTGCGGCTTCAGAATTTACACGGTTGCAAATAAATAAGGTCGAGAGGAATTAATATTCGAAGGAGGTCGTACAGAAGAAAGAGCAAAACGCTATCCAGTCTTACTTTGAGAAAGGAAGTTTAATATAGTAGTATCATTTTCAATTGAAGTATTAAAAGATTGTGAGCTCGATTTAAGTAACTTTTTTTCCTGTCTTTCTCCCTTTTATAATTAAAAAAAAGAATAATTATAACAAAAGTCCTATATGTTTGTCTTTTTTTGTAATTGAGTGCTACAAATATAGAAATAACTAATTCAGTCGTATAAGATTAATTCCGTCATACTTTTAGTCGAATTCGTCATTGATTTGCAGACATGAACTTCATGCCGTTAATAGTTTCATTAGCGGAACAGTTAGGGGTGTGCAAGTCAGATACCCTGTATTTTTCCAGGATACCCGGACCCTACCTTTTATAAGACAGGCTCTTAACTTTTGGATCCGGACCCTACCCTGTTGACTCTTGAAATATAGGTTCCAGATACAATGTTAGAACATATTTATTATTTAATTTTTACCTCTAAAATATGAATCACTTTAATATTTTTTATGATTGTTATTATTTCATATAATTTTTTATCATAATAAATATGTGTAATTTTAAGTATATTTTCATTATATTTAAATACCATTTATTACTAATTTTAAGTTATAATGATAATTTATATATGAAAAATTCATCAAATATGTATAATTATTATGTCAAATGAAAGTTTATCGAGTTAGAAATACAACACGTGAATTAAAGTTTAAACGAGAAAGTTACAAATGATTAAAATTAACTGCATGAATAAGTTAATAAGTTCCGATTTCGGTTTCGGGTATCCTGTGTGCTGAAATTGGAACCGGAACTGACCAGTTCCTTCATTTGCTACTTGAAACCTACCCTATTTTTATTAAGATTTATCTAGAACCTACTCAATAGGGTCGGTTCCTACTGGTTCTGTGTCTACCCTATACCCGTGCACACCCCGAGGAATAGTAACTCTTTTGACTGAAAGTGTAATGGAAATGATCATATATGACTGAATTAATCATTGTCAAACTTATATGACTCAACTTCTAAAACGATAAAAATATAGGATTTTCAGTGTCATTTTCTTATTAAAAATATTGATTTACTAAGAAATAAATAAATGAGTCAAAGAAAAATATGGGCTTCCGCCAGTTTGCCATTGTGACGATTTTTTTTGTCACCTCTCATTGGTAATAGCAAGTGCAGCTTCAGAAAGGTGAAAATCTCGTACATAATTGATATAACACGTGACTGTATTAAATAATTTTATAAAATAATAAAATTTAATTATTCTAGTATTTTTTTTCTATTTTTAGTTTTATAGAAAAATTTAAATTACTGAATTTTATTGATTCGTGAAATCATCTAAATACTGCACTTGATATACCCAAATGGACAAAAAACTCTACCCTCAGAAAGAATCAAAAATGGAATTTATGACTTG
>JAOYND010093174.1:0-10777 GCA_025802135.1 Lagerstroemia fauriei | reverse complement strand
GAAGTTTCTCTCTAAGAACTTTGAAAGGAAAGACATGGGAGTCATCCTATGTGATTGGAATAGAAATATTCAAGAACGGGTTAGGGATTGTTAGAATTGTCTCAAAAGGGTTATATTAATAGGATCATAAAGAGATTCATGATGGATAAATGCTTAGTAAGGATAGTTTCAATACAGAAAGGGAGCAAATTTAGTAAAATGCAATGTCCCAAAAATGAATTGGATTGAAAAGTAATGGAAAATATTTTCTATGCATCTGTAGTTGGGAGCTTGATGTATGCTTAGACTTGTACTTGGCCTGACATGAGTTTCGTTGTAGAAATGTTAGGTCGATATTAGAGTGATCCGAAAATGGTCATTAGAAAGTTGTAAGGAAAGATCTCAGGTATTTTCAAGGTGCCAAGAAGAACATACTTACAATTAGGAGATCCAACCATCTTAAGGTCATTGGGTATTTAGATTCAAATTCTTTCAGATGCGTGGATACTAGGAAATTGACATTCAACTATCTATTCATATTAGCTGGTGGAATAGTGTCATAGAAGAGTGGAAAGAATTCGGTCATTGTTACCTCTATGATGTAAGCTTAATTTGTGGCATGCTTTAGGGCCATTGTTCATGTATTATGATTGTGAAACTTTATCTTAAGACTTGAGATTGTATATAGTATATCTATTGAGCATTTATTGTGATAATTTTATAGTCATCGTCTTCTTGAAGAACGACATGTATTCTAAGGATGCTAAGCATATGGAGTTGAAGTACTTGTCTGTCAAGAAAGAAGTATAGAAACATCGAGTGTTCATTGAGCATATTAGTACTGGTCTTATGGTAATGGATATGTTGACTAAGGGATTACCATCCAAGATATTTACAGGCCATGTCAAATGGATGGAAATCATAACTAAGACCTTACTATTCTTACAGTAAGCAGTAGTTCTTGAAGAATGTTTGAATCGCTCTTTATGTTTATGATATTTTGAATTCACTTATAGTTATGTTTATGTATCATTGGATATATTGGATATGTTATCGTTATAGTATTTGTGAACACATGTTGTTGAATGTGATAAATGAAAATTGCCCCAATGAAATAAAAATAAGATTCAAAATATAAACATAAATCGAAAGTATATGATAATATTGCATAAAATTTAATCTCTCCTTTTATGTTCGTTTTTAGCTAATATGAAATATGATTTCCCAATACATCACTATATTAAACAATTTTAATGTTGTTTAGAAATTATTTAATCCATAAATTTGAAATAATTCCGAGCACTTCTAAAAAATTCCCAGAAAAAATTCTTAATTTAAAAGTTTCAGATAAATTCTTTACTTTCTTTCTTCCTTTAATTAATTTTTTAAAGAAATGAATTAATTAACTCATAGATTTCAGTCAATTTCTTGAATATTTGATGTATTGACATATATATACATTATACCCATTATCCTGATTTTCCTATGATTTGTAAAAATTAGTTTCACTTATAATAAATAACAATAAATCAAAATTAGTAACAATAAATAAAAATAATATATTTAAAAAATAATCAAAAAATTAAAAACAAAAAACAAAAAACAAAAAAACAAAACTTTCCTTCCCCTGAATAGTGGATAGTCTCGTCACTCATCATCGGGAGCGTCTATTCATAATCGACATGAGCTGGGGGTTGCCTTGCGTTTCATATATGTGCAAGACTCCACCTTGTAACATGCTTGATGCCAAGTCCTCATCATCCGCACTAAGGTACTGGATATGCCTGTTGTGAACGTGCACAGACGACAAAGACTTGTTGGAGTCGGAGTGGAAGTTGAGTTGAGAGCTGGAATCGAAGACCAGATTGTTGCGTACAACAACCTCTTTCGAGCACCAGACACGAAATGTGGTCCAAATCACCAACGCCGCTGTGCTTGAGGAATTGGTGAGGGGAACGAGCTACCCCAGCGAGGGAGCGCATGTAATCAACGTGAGCCTTAGCAAGGGCGTACCTTTGTTGGATTGTCTCGTCGAGAAAGCCACAGCGGTCGCAGTAGAGGGCCACCATCGGGAGATCAACGTGTTTCAAGGTGGCGCAGCACATAAGAGAAAACAATAGCAGTAACAGCAAAAGACAGAGAGAGAGAACTTATCTACTTCTTATATCTCGAGTATTATACTTCTGTAGCACAATGGAGAAGCTCCCCAACTGTGAGCCATGGCGGTGAATGAGAGAGAGAGGAAACTGTTTGGTTTTTATGAAACTCTGTCGGACCATGATGCAGATGATGGGAAGGGAGACTGTAATTTTGTATTAATTTTATTTTTAATTTTATCATTTATTTTATTTTAAAGTTTATATTTTAAAATTTTTTTCTTATACCACATCAAGAAAAATGCTACGTGGTTCTCTAGGAAGTGCCACATCTCAATGTCACATCAGCAAATTTTACGATTTTAGTGGAACATTGATGATTTGTAAAAACATGTTAAATTTTAAAAATATTTTGTAGCGTTAATTGATAATTTTATTTTTGTACTAAAATGTTATATTGACAAATAATTTTGCACCAGTGGAGCAATTTTTCCAGTGTGATAATGTGTAGTGTTGTGGCTTATGTTTTTCGTCACTTGAAAGAAATGTTGAATGTAAACTATTTTGACTAGCAAAGATGGTGGTCTAATTGTCTAAAACTCACTCTCATGTGATTTGGTGAAATAGAGGTCACAGGTTCAAGTCTCGCTCTGAGCAATATTGCCAAAAAGAGACTCTTGAACTTGTTCTTTGGCGGACACCGATTTCTTAGAATTTAGTAGATCTTTGGTGGTGCTACATTGAGGGAGCCTATGTTAGTATTGATTATTCAATTTTCTGATATGTTCATGGTTGAACATGTAAACTCGAACATTATGTAGTGGGATGGTTTGATCGTCACTACTGCTGTCATTCTTTTCAATTATCAGAAAAATGTTAATTGTTCTGTGATGCATGGAAAGGATCATGTTACGAATTGACATGTGATCCCCAAGATCCGATAGATTCTAACTCAATTAATGTCATTGATGTTTGATGGGCACTTGATATATAGTGCGCACTTGCAGGTATTATTAAACGATCAAGTCATTACTTGGCCAAGTGGAAGAATGTTAGACTATTTTAAATTAATTTTTATGCGGATCATGTGTCTTGGATTTATTAACAATTTATTAAGCCTGTATTATATCATATGATTTTAATATATTAAGCTAACAATGATGGAAATGTGTCGGTTAAGAAAATTAAAACTAAAGATTTGAAAATAGAAGTTTTAAAATTGCCTAATAATGGTTTAGATTTCCTTTTCTTAAAAGATGGGAAAAAAAATAGGAAACTGACTGAATAAAAGGGAATATTCTTGATCTCCAAAAATCTAGTCAGATATTTATTTCCGTGAACAAGAAAATATGCCTTTAAGAGGAAAATTAGAATAGAGAAGTTTGTGAGAGGTAGTGAACATTAGAGTGTCATGAGAAAGACTGAAGGAGGAAACACACTTCTATCCATCAAGAAGCGATCAGAGGAAGGTAAGGAGGAGAACAACAAATTTCAATCTTCTTCCACGGCAAAGGTGTTGGGTATGGATTAAGTTAAGTGTCTTGAAAAATGTTTGTGTATGCGTGAATTATGCATGGTCAGATTTTCGAATGAATGAGGTTAGGTTAGATTTTGTGATGGAGAAATAGAAATTTGTATTATAGGTTGTTCACCGCAAAAAAAATCCTGAAAAGTAGATATAAAAAAAACTAGATAAAGTAAATACTGGCATCATTGAGTTAATTATAAAGTATGTGAGGGTCATGGTTTGTTTGGTTTTTGTATTTTTTTTTATACCACAAAATATACCAAAAGAAATATCCAAATAGTTCAAGTTTCTAGCCTGTTTGGAACCTGCATAAATTTTATCCGTGGAGTCGTGGTTTATTTGTTTTCTTTATGTTAGTCCACATCGGTCATATAACAGGACAATTCTAGATTTATAAGATAATTGGATAACACTACCTGACAGTTTAGACTTTTGGGGTGGAAACGAGTTTAGTATATTGTAAGGCCTATTATTATAAATAATAAAATATATGAGCGTTTGACCATATGACAACCACTGAAGTAAATCCAGACTCGTTTCCAGTAGTCCCTCACTGACTTAAACCAGCAAACCCTGCAATCTCCTCTAAGCCTAGTCGCCTACTTCACTGACAGTTCGCTCACAACATACAAAAAATTATATATATATATATATATATATATGAGCGTTTGACCATACAGCAACTACTGACGTAAATCAGGATCCGTCTCAGATAGTCCCTCACTGACATAAGTTCACAGACCCGGTAGTCTCCTTTATTATCAGTTGCCTGCTTCACTTACAGTTGGCTCATCATAACATAGAATTCAAGACTTCACATATTTTGATTTGTTTCCATTCCTTTATTTATTTAGATGCACTATGGGCCTGAGGAATCGGAAGATTGCATTTGCAGACCAGGATTGCTCTGCAGGCCCAAAAGTAGCTACGCTGATTAGGAGCATTTCTAGTAGGCCGAGGCACGGTTTGCTGGGCTGCTAAGGCCTGATGGATTTTTTTGCCCCTCGTCAAGTCCAAGGGTTTTAGTTTTAGGCCCAATTTCTTTTCCCCTAAACTAATCCCCGTGACCCATGTTGTTGTTAACACCTTGAAGGCCATGGAGTTGATAAGATGGGCAAATTGCTTGTGTAGGCGGTCCTGCACGAAGTATTATCTTTCCATTGGTATCACCAGGCAGTAGTTGTATAAACGAGCTGACCCCAGCTAGGTCGAGATTGAATCTACCATGTTCAAACTCGACTCATTTAACCATATGCGAGCATGGAACTGAGCCCGAACTTGAGCGGGCTTAATACTCCAAGTTCATACTCGACTTGTTATAATAAAGGAAGGCTTGCCGAGTCTATACGAGATGAGCTGAGTGTTGAATTATATGTTATTGTTTGTTGTGAGCGGACCGATGGCGAAATAGGCGACTAGGCCTAGAGGGAACTACCGGATTGCGGGCATACGTCAATGGGAGACTACCGGAGACGGATTAGGATTTACGCCAAATAGTGTCGTGTGGTTCGACATCCAGGTGTTATATTATTATTAATAATGGGCCTACAAGAGTCTTAGACCCGTTTCGACCCAAAAGCCTAAACTATTAGATGCTGGTACCCAGTTATCTTATAAATCCATCATTATTCTCTTATATGACCGATATGGGATCTAACACCCCTCACATATAGCGTGTCAAGGGGCACCACACTTTGACTCTGATACCATGTGAAATTTCAACCGGGCCCACAAGAAGTTGGGCTCATGTCCATCGCAAAAGTTCAAACTGATAGGATGGTGGTACCCGCTCACTTGACAATGCACTAAGGAGGAGGATGTGCGGCAAACACTGGGCAGGTGTGTCGATTGGCAAGGCAAGGAGGAGAAGGAGAGAATTGATTATGATTAGAATTTCATAAGTGAATAAGGAAAAAAAGAAAAAAAAAGAAAGAGAAGAAGAGCTGAGAAAATAAGGTGATAGCATTGCATTTTATGGTTTTATTTTGTTTTCTAAAAAATAAATAATAATTATAACATAAAATAGAACTCTCATTTAGATTCGCGAGTTTCTTGAGCTTAATATTACTGAGCTCGGCTCGTTTCATTTAACTGGCGAATCCAAAATTAGAGCAAAGGTCAAACTCATTAAAATCGAGCCGAATTTGAGATTTCATATAGCCAAGGCCGAGCAATTCATGAATCATCTCATTTTATTTAAACTCTTTCTACGCAGGGATAGATTTAGGTGGCGAGTTTCCTATAGCGGACTTCGCTCACTTTCAAAATGTACTCTCACTTTTCTTTGAGGCTGGTTCATTATGAAGATTTCTACATCCGTCCATGTGACAAGGCTAATTTTGCTAGGTTTATTTTAACCCCAAATTCAGTGAACAGCATACAGACGGCATGCGGGCATTTTACGTACCATGTCATTTCATGCCAGACCAGACATCGAAGGTGGAAAAATGAATATTCCGCCACCAAAACAGAGTTTTAAAAAATTCCAATATTTTTTTCCTTTAGATATATGAATGAAAAGAGATTTCTCATTCAATTTCCTGTGCATTTCAGCGAATTTACATTTTCTTTTCGCGTCGGAAATTTTTGCAGACAACTAATTGTTATTATTTTTTTTGGAAGTTTCAGACAAGGTTTTCTCGGAAAGTCATAAAATTAAAAAATTATTAATCAATTTTAATCCGAGCTGTCTTTTTGCAGCCCAACAGACCGCCTATCTGTATGCGCTGCAAGGCACTCAAAAACTTGGATATGGTTCAGATTACAATGCCAATTCTCTTGTTCTCAATGTATAATAGAACGTAAAATATTTAACGATTATATACTTCCGATAAATTATAGATAAAAATTTATAGTGTAATTTAATAAAACATATTTTGATGAAAAATTAAACATTTCTAGCAAATTAAATGTTTCAAGATTTTTTAAAATTTTTTAAGAAATCTGACGAACTTCCACAACTTATATTTGCTTGAATTAATTTAAAAATGAAAAATCTGTTTGGCTAATTCATTCAAGAAATATTCACCGGAAATTTAAAAAAAATGAAGGAAAAATTATCAACAATACTTTCTATGGGGAGCAGTTATCTGTGAACACCATTAGTTATAGCGGATCTTTTGGGAAAATTCCACCAATGGTAGAAAAAATTTTGGAGAGACTATAAATTGGTATAAAAAGTAAATTTTACTCCGGCCTGTATAGAAAATATTTTAAAATTGTTCTCGTGTGATACAATCCATCAAGTGTGAACTAATGCTGTTAATTTTTGCTTATGTGACAGATAACGCAGACGTCGTGCATGTCTATTTGCTTATGTGCTTAATTTTCTTAAATGAAATTAAATATAAAAATTAAAAATACATAAAGTCAATGGTTATAAAATATGGAAAAGTTAAAAAATTTTAAAAATTAGAAAATTACAAAAAAGTTAACTTACAAAAATTATAAAATATTTAGAAATTATATAAAAATTTTAGAAAATATATACAATGTTAAAATATTAATAAAAATGAAAAATATAAATTTTAAAAACTATAAAAAGCAAATTCAAATTTTATTAAAAACAGAAAAAATCTAATAAAATCTTAAATGATACTTCTATAGCGATAAAATTTGAAGCTCCCATTATGGAAACCGCATACGAAATGAATAATTAATTGATTTTGCCCATCTCATTGTCTATTTGTGGTGAATAAGTTTAACATAAATTAGATTTACGTATTAAGTCATATCGATATTTAATCAGTATTTGATTGCTAATGCCCCTTTTCATAATCTTTTTTCCATTTATAACAAAATTTTAAAATTTTTTAAATAATTGTTAACCTTTTTATTTTTTATTTATAAATATTTTAACATATATATATATATTTAAAATTTATATTTTTATGAGTTTCAAAATTTTCTCCAATGTTTTGGAACTTTGAATTTTTCTAATTTTTAACCATATTTTATAATATTTATTTACATATTTTTAATATTTTATATTTTATTTTATTTTATAATATTAAAATGAATTGCTACGCCAACAAATATGCATGCATAATGTCCAAGTCAGCTATTACATAAGAAAAAACTAACGTTGTTAGTTTCAAATTTGACAGAATATAGCATGTGAAAATAATTTTAAAATATTTTGTACCAATTAGGAACAAAATTTTCCTTTTGTATTAATTTAGAACCCCTCTAAAACTTTTTGTACCATTGGTGCAATTTCCCCGGTCTTTTACGGTAACAAGGGAGAAATTAATTTGAGCAACTGTATTAACTATATTATCATGTTATCACTGATAACATGGCAATACCTACTAATTAAATAACGCCCATGAAAAAATTGATTTTTATAATATTTTTTAGGTTTTTATAGATTCTTTACAATTTTTTAATGGTTGTTTAGATTTCTTATCATTTTTTTTTTAGAATTTCATGATTTACTATTAAAAGTGTCATTACCTGCCTACATACATGCCATAACTTTTTTCATGTCCTATTGTAAGTAGTAGGTGTTATTATGTCATCGTGTCACTATGAGATACCTTCTCGTGCCGAGGACACCGCGGCCGGACGGGATAAGAATCTCTCCCTAGGTGAGACAAAATTCATTCTTACAGTTATTGTCATCTTAGAGATGGAGCCCCTTGCCCAATGGGAAATCATACAGTACGCAACGCCCGTGAACAGTGGCATTTTTAGAGAAAGCTGATGGGTCTCGATCACACTGTCCAACATGTCCCTCCCACTTACCCCCCGCGGCCGCAACCCATTCATTTTCAGCCACTATGGACCATTGGAGCAATATAAGGTGGATCAGTAAAGATAAAACATAAAAGGAAGTTTGATGCAGTAATTCTTTTCTTAATTTGAAATCTACTTCTATGCTCGATACATAATTGTACAGTTGATACAAAACCTTTGGTGAATGTAATGTTTTAGTACAAAAAATTTTAGTCACTCTGTGTTACAAAATATTTTTAAAATGTAACATTTTAGTACAAACCGTCAATTTCTCATTAACGTTATTAAGTTTGCTGACGTGTACACGTGACATGGACGCTGTGACAACTTGGCTGACATATCGCTACAAAAGATTTTTAAAATTTTACTAAATAAATTAAAATAATAAATAATAAATTAATATAAAAATAAAATTTTAAAATCTCTCTCTTTACCTCTCTCCCATCTCTTTCTCTCTCCCTCTCCCAGTGTGGGGAGAGAGAGAGAGATAGGAGAGGGGGAGAGCTAGAGAGGGAGAGAGAGCAAGAGGTAGAGGGGAGATACATATATATACATATATATATATATATAAATGCGGAGAGAGGGAGGGAGAGAGATTTTAAATTTTTATTTTTATTTTTATATTTTTATATTTTTATTTTTTTATTTTTTTATTTTTTTATTTTGTTTTATGCAATTTAAAATTCAGTTATAACGACATGTCAGTCAAGTTACCACATGGTGTTGAGTCAGCGTCCACGTCATGCATACACGTCAGCAAACTTAAAGGCGTTAATATGAAATTGACGGGTTATACCAAAATGTTACATCTTGGAAACGTTTTGTAGTAAAGAAAGACAAAAAGAAAATTTGTACCAAAACATTACATTTATCAAAGATTTTGTATCAACTGTGCAACTTTCTCATCTAATTATGGTTGTCACTCAACCTAGTTAGGGTCCAACATTTCCACATTTGCAACAAGTGTCTATGAAACCAGCCGGCGTACTCTAGTCAAAGTCCCCACTATTTTATGTAGAATTTAGTTAACTTATCAACCTCATTTCACCGTAGCTGCCATGGATGCCTTCGATTGAAGTCTTTGAGCTTTCAATTGAAACGCATAGAGGCTTTAACGAAGCTTCTTGAGCATTGATCAAGGCACAGAAGCGTAGGGGCCGAAGCCTCTATGGTCTTCAATTGAAGCTTCGTTGCAAGGAGCTGTGATGGGCAACGCTGTTATTGCTTATGCTCTATCTCTCTTTCCAGCAAAAAGATGCGTTAGCTTTTGTTTTAAATTTACGTTTCACATTGTTTCGCTTTATTCTAGTGGGATAATTTGTCTTTAAAAAATGAAGTATAGTCGACTTCTCTATTCTACCACGAACTACATTTTTCGTCCAGAAAATCACGAACTACGACCCATTTTCTTTAATATACAACGATGCCAATTTTGATCATTAATTACTGACACATAATGCTAATTTTACTGATACATAATGCTAATTTTACTGATAGTGCAAATGATATAATATGACATCTCTTTTTACCTGAAAAATTACGAACTATCGTAAAATTCTCTATACTATAATAAACTATATTTTTTGTCTAGAAAATCACGAACAATTCTCCTCTTTCCCCTATATACTACCATGTAAATTGAATGAAAGAAAAATAGTATTCTTTACATCTTGCCTTGCTCTTTTGTATTTTTCTAATGGACAATAATAGAGCACACGCAAGATGTACAAAATCAACTTATATATTTCGCATTATTATATATTCTTCAAAAATTCATTAAATATGTGCCTATGTCTCTTTCAATGTTAGGAATACACATAAAATATATTTGTTTGCTATTTTCAAATAAACTTTCCTTTTCCATTCAAGATGTATGTGTGAGATTGTAAATATGATGGTGCTTTATACATAGTTTTTATTTTGTATATTATATACGCCATGTACTATACATATAAACCGTGCAAATCAATACAGAAAGTTACATTCAATCTCTTTCCATTGGTTTCTAAATCCTCCGGTCAGAGAGTTAAGGGAGTGAAACTTATAGTATATAAGATGGTGGATACCACTAATCGTCTAACCGTATGAAATGGCCCAAACTTCTTATAAACTCAGTAGATATTTTACAAAAGTATTTGAGAAAAAAAGTTTAGTATGGTCGGTACCTCTCTTACCCTTTAATATAGAGATCATGGGTTCAATTCAACCCATGGTACTTTTCATACCCCTTTTATCCTTACTTCCTTTTACCGTTTCTAATCTTATATATCTCTTTTCTACACCAAAAAAATCCTAATAGCAGCAATTCGGATTTCGGGTGTGGCAAGTTCTTTTAACTGATCATTTTCTTCCGTGGTGAATTCACTAACACTATAACAAAATCAGTAATAAACATTTCTAATAAAACATGTCATGGTTAATTTTTTTCATATTTCTT
>JAOYND010093068.1:0-10779 GCA_025802135.1 Lagerstroemia fauriei | reverse complement strand
CTCAAGGAGAAGGGATATGTAGTGGGAGAGAACCGTCGTCCTAGATTTGTAACCCGCAATCAAGAACCAAATGCATAATGTGAATTCCACCCAGGCTTTCGGGGGCATTCGACTGACAATTGCTCGAGGCTGATGCACGTAGTCCAGAACCTGATAGACGAAGGAAAACTAGCCTTCAATGCTATGCAGCCACCCAATGTCAACTCTAATCCGTTGCCAGCCCATAATTCTGGCTCCCATCAAAGTATTAACATGCTGGAGGCCTGCTTAGAGGAAGATGTCGGAAGGGAAATGGTAGCTGTGTTGACAAAACTGGTCATTGATTATGTCCCTACTGAAATGTTCCAATTTACCATAGATGCTCCTATTGTTGTTGAGGTCCTGCCTCCCTTCTCTTTTGAAGACAACAAAAGAGTACCTTGGATCTATGAAGCATGGGTTGTCAGTGCTAATGAAGACAAGGAAGTGCTGGGAGTGACAGGCTCCGATTGATCTCACCACTTACTTCACGGTGGGTTCCATCAAATGCCCTTACAGCAGACTTAGTGGTTCGGATCTGAGACATGTCCACTTGAAGCTGCTTGAGTGTTTGGAGCGGGCACACATTGTAGGCTATATGCAAGGCTTTCACATGCCCATTCCCATCGGGTCCTAACTCTTCATCCATGAATGAGATCTGGTTGCTAAAGATCGACCCCACTACATTTTCGGCTTGACAGGTCGTGATCTGACTCGAAACTTTTGCCTCATTAAGTACTTTGAGAAGAGTCTCCCTGTGTGGCTTAGAGTTCAAAAGGAGTGCGAGAAGAGAGGTCTAAGCATGAGTTTTGCCCATTTGCTCAACTATCTTGTACTCACTGGCTTTAATCACCTTCATAAAGGCCGCAGTTTCCTCGTCAGTCACCTTCTTCTTGGGCGTCTCTTCTGTCACCATCTTTCCCTTGCTTCACAGGTCTGGTTTGACATAGCAATGGCCGGAGCGTGTCACTCCTAGCACTTCCTTGTCTTCGTTGGCACCGATGACTCGTGCTTCATAGATCCAAGGTACTCTTTTATTGTCTTCATAAGAGAAGGGAGTCGGGACCTCAACAACGATAGGAGCACCTGTGGTAGATTGGGACGTTTTAGCAGGGACATAATCAATGACCAGTTTTGTCAACACAGCTACCATCTCCCTTTCGACATCTTCCTCTGAGCTGGCCTCCAGCATGTTAATAGTTTGATGGGAGCCAGGATTATGAGCTCGTAATGGATTAGAATTGACATTGGGTGGCTGCACAGCATTGAAGGCTAGTTTTCGTTCATCTATCGGGTTCTAGATCATGTGCTTCAGCCTCGGGCAATTGTCAGTTGAATGCCCCCGAAAGCCCAGGTGAAATTCACATTGTGCATGTGGGTGCGAGGTACGAATTTGGGACGGTAGTTCTCTCCCACTATATATCCCTTCTCCTTGAGTACCCGAAATAGTTGAGACAATGGGATAGGTAGTGGGATGAATTGCCTTGGAGGCCTTTTTTGCTGATTCATTCCGTTGTTGGTGACAACGATGTCCTTGGGTACGACATTTGCCGGATGTGCCGGTGGAACCTTCTAAGGGTAGTTGATTTAAGCAGGAGTAACTCTCGGTGGTACTTGATAAACTGTACTCATGATAGTTTCTTCCTGTTTTTCTTTGGAGGGTTCGGTCTTTTAATAGTTTCAGAGGATGACGCCTTGGATGGGTCGGAACCTTCCCTTCACGAATATCCTTCTCTACCCGTTCTCCGAACTCAATGAGATCCGCAAAAGTCATGGAAGTTTGACTAAGCATGTGAGTGTAGAATGGCGCACACAGCATTCCTATGAAGAGAGAGGCCATTTCCTTCTCTGTTAAGGGCGACTAAACCTGAGCAGCTTGAGCACACCACTCTTGAGCGTACTTCTTAAATGACTCATTGTCTTTCTTTGTCATTGCCTGCAAGTCGGCCCTAGTTGGGGCAGTGTCCAGATTGAAGTTGTACTGCTTCTTGAAGGCCTTTGCCAAGTCTTTCCAAGTTAGGATGTTAGCTGCTTTCAATTGGATGAACCACAGAAGAGCTGGCCCTATCAAACTTTCCTGGAAATGTGTATCATAAATTGCTCATACTCATGGCATTTGGCCATCTTCAAGCAGTAGAGCCTCAAGTAGGTTATAGGATTGGTGGCCCCATCATACTTCTCGAAATTAGGGATCTTAAACTTTTCAGGCATCGCCATATGTGGGAACAAGCACTAATCGGCATTGTTACTTCCTTCGTATAGGTTGTATCCTTGAATAGTCTTCATCCGCTCGTTAACCCTTGTGAGCCTCTTTTCTTGTTCGGATTCATCGACCTGTGAGCTCATCTGTATAATGATAGAAGTGACTCCAACAAGAAAAGAGGCTCAAAAGGGTTGAAGAGCGGATGAAGGCTATCCAAGGTTTAACCTATATGGAGAAAGTAACTACGCAGATTTGTGCTTGTTCCCGCACATGGCGATGCCCGAAAAGTTTAAGATCCCTGGTTTCGAGAAGTACGATGGGACCACCAATCCTGTGACCCACTTGAGACTCTACTGCTTGAAGATGGCAAAATGCCATGAGTATGAGCAATTTATGATACACACTTTTTAGGAAAGTCTGACGGGGCCAGCTCTACTATGGTTCGCCTCATTGAAAGCAACTAACGTCCCAACTTGGGAAGACTTGGCTAAGGCCTTCAAGAAGCAATACAGCTTAAAGTTGGACACTGCCCCAACATGGGCCGACTTGCAGGCAATGACAAAGAAAGACAGTGAGTCATTCAAGAAGTACGCCCAAGGATGGCGCGCACAGGCCGCTCAAGTCCAACCACCATTGACAGAGAAGGAAATGACTTCTCTCTTGATAGGAACACTGTGTGCACCATTCTACACTCAAATGTTTAGTCAAACTTTCATGACTTTTGCAGACCTCATTGAGGTCGGAGAACAGGTAGAGAAAGGTATTCGTGAAGGGAAGGTTCTGGACCCATCGAGGGCGTCATCCTCCGAAGTTTTTAAGAGACCGTACCCTCCATAGAAAAATGGGAAAGAAACTACCGTGAACACAGTTTATCAAGTGCCACCGCGAGTCCCTCCTACTCAGATAACCTACCCTCAGGCGGTTCCACCGGTGCAACATGCGAATGTCGCACCCAGGAATATTGTTGTCATGAACAACGAAGCGAATCAGCAAATGAGGCCCCCAAGGCAATTAACCTCACTACCTATCCCATTGTCTCAACTATTTCGGGTACTCAAGGAGAAGGGGTATGTGGTGGGAGAAAACTGTCGTCCTGGATTTGTAACCCACAATCAAGACCCAAATGTAGAATGTGAGTTCCACCTGGGCTTTCGGGGGCATTCGACAGACAATTGCCCGAGGCTGAAGCACATGGTCCAGGACCTGATAGACAAAGGAAAACTAGCTTCAATGTTGTGCAGCCACTCAACATCAACTCTAATCCACTGTCGGCTCATACCTCCGCTTCACATCAGACTATCAACATGCTGGAGGCCTGCTCTCAAGAGGTTCCTGAAGGAGGATTAGTGGCCATGTTGACAAAATTTGTAATTGACTATGTCCCTGCTGAAGTACCCCGGGCTGTCAAAGATGCTCCTATTGTTGTTGAGGTCCCGGCTCCCTTCGCTTATGAAGACAACAAAAGAGTGCCCGGATCAATGAGGCAAGAGTTGTTAGTGCCAATGAGGACAAGTGTCAGGAGTGACACGCAAGCAAGGGAAAGATGGTGACAGAATAGATGCCCAAGAAGGTGACTGACGAGGAAGCTGCGGCCTTGATGAAGGTGATTAAGGCCAGTGAGTACAAGGTAGTCGAGCAACTGGGCAAAACTCCTGCTCATGTCTCTTTTCTCGCACTCCTTTTGAACTCTGAGCCACACAAGGAGGCTCTTCTCAAAGTACTTAATGAGGCAAAAGTTCCGAGTGAGATCACAAACTATAAAGTCAAAAATGTGGTGGGATCAATCTTTAGCAACCAGATCTCATTCGCGGATGAAGAGTTAGGGCCCGATGGGAATGGACATGAGAAAGCCTTGCACAGTTTGTAAGTGCAAGGGCTTTGTCATAGCCAGGGTAATGGTTGATAACGGCTCCGCCCTCAATGTGTGCCCGCTCCAAACGCTCAAACAGCTCCAAGTGGACATGTCTCAGATCCAAATCACTAAGTCCGCTGTAAGGGCATTTGATGGAACCCGTAGTGAAATGGTGAGATCGACCTGTCAGTGTAGATAGGGCCCTGCATGTTCAACATCACCTTCCAAGTCTTGGACATTCCCAACGCATTTAGTATGCTACCAGGGCGTCCGTGGATTCATGCTACCGGTAATGTACCCTCAAGCCTTCATCAAAAAGTCAAATTTATTGTGGACAAGAAACTCATTACTGTCCATGGTGAAGATGACTATTCCATCTACAAGGAAACAATAGTCCCATACATTAGGGATGTTGACGAGAAAGCCCTGTCTTACCAAGCTTTGGAACTGGTTTCCGAGATCAGAGATCTCAGCGAGCCTCTCCCCCAACACTGCCGATCGTATGGTAGGGAAAGTCCTGCTCAAGAATGGTTTTACTCCCAGTTCTGGACTAGGAGCTCATGGACAGGGAATATGCACTCCCTCATGTTGGAAGGAAATAAGAAGAAACATGGCCTGGGCTTTCACCCCTCGAAGCACCAGTTCATGAGTGCACGCGCCAAAAGGGAGCTTTGGAAGCTTGCACGTTTGAATATTATTGATAGCCCATTTGAAGACAGCATGATATCGACTAGCCCTGTCTCCTTCCAGAAGCCACCGCTCATCCTTGGAGGGAATCTTGAGGAGGTCTTGGCTGCACCCTTTGGGACAACCGATGTTGTGTCATATGTTGGGGCCATTCTGGAGGAGACGTCTCAGGAGGCCCTTATCTGTCCGCTTGTGGGAAACGAGGAGCTGCCCAACTGGACTGCAGTTCCTATGCTTCCACTCGTGCTTTGTGATGAGTAAGGAAATTCGAAAATGATGTTACTCGCACGTGGTTGGTCATGAGCCCGCTACGGATGAAGGGATATCCCTATGGCTTACCTTTCTAAAGAAATCCCTTTATGAAATATTGCATGTTTCAATCTAATCTTCTCATGTTCCTTCTATTTGTTATTCTTGAATAATTTCCGCATTTTTTCCAAGTACCTAAATGACAAAAGATGTGATAAGTCAGTCCTTCTTCAAGATATTCTTGGCAACTACTTCACGAGGGAAGAGTCGTATAAAGATGACACCGCTAAAGAGATCGTGAAAAGCTTGGCCACAGTTGTGACTTGTCGGGCTACCCGGCCTCCCTTCCCTAGTCCTGGCCACGGTTCAGGAACCAAGGTCCATGGAACCGGCCTTAAACCTTCCTTTGGACGGTTCAGGGGCAGTTTCGAATCGGACAGTTCCGGTTCTGAACCGTGGTTTAGTTCAATTCCGAACCGTCCGGTTTGAGACATACTAGAAAAAAAAACTAAAAGAAAAATAATGACAAGAGAGATGCTAGGAAAAATAAAAGAAAAAATGATAGTTTTCGACTATGAAATTTCAAAAACAAATTAAGAAATATATTAAAAATTCTTAGACGTGCACTCCCCATCAACTGAAAATTCAATCTTAGATTCTCCTTTTTCAAAGTGACGAAATTTTTCATTTTTATAATTTGTTAAACAAATTTAATTTATATAATTTTAATAATGTATAATTAAAAATTAAACTTAAAAGTGAAATGTGAAAAAATTTTACATCTAACTTTCACATCGTGTCAGAGAGAGAGAGAGAGAGACAAGGGGGCCCACGTCTCTACAGTCTGCAAAGAGAGTGGGGGGGTAGCATTTTGAATTTCAAAATTTTTTTTTACTTTCCCGCCAGTTCCGGTTTCTGAGGAGGGTTGAACCGGCCCTGAACCTTAGATCTCACGGTTCAAGGCCGGTTCCGGTTTTGACCGGGCCGGTTCCGGGCCTAAACCGGCCCGTGGCCGGGACTACCCTCCCCTGTCTCTGCCTTCGTCTACCTCCATCTCTATTCTTTCGTGCAATTGCCTGCCATTTCTTTTTTATTTTATTATTTTTCTTTCTTGCACTTTTTGCTTCTCCATTTCAGCCCCTAAAACTTTCATGTGTGTTTCAATTTAACCCTTGCAACATTTCCTCTATAAATAGACATCCCATTCATTTGCAAGAAAAAAAAAACATTGAACACACATTGAAGAACACTCTTCCATATATTCTTCACAAACTTCCCATCCAATGTAGCCTCTCCATTCATCTATTCTACTTAATATTTTTCATCCACCAAACCATAGCATATTCTCCATTCTCCATCTAGTATATATCAATACCCTCTCTCTCAAATCTTTCACTTAAATAGTCTCATGAGTTGAGCAAAAATTCAAGAACATATAACCTCACCTTGATCGCATCCATCACCACAATCGTCGTCAAGCTAGAGTCTGCGTGAATCAACAAGTCCTCATATCCTGAAGGTTAGCAGATCCGACATCGAACCGAGCCTACGTCTCGTACACTTCTCGACATCGTCATCATCGTCGATTATAGGCATAATTTCTTGATTGGGATTTAGACATCCTTGAAAATATTTTTTTCCTTTTTTCTTTTCTTTTCTTTTTCTTTTCCATTCAAAATAAGTGTTTTGCGAAAAAATAGAAAGTAAAAAAAAAATGAGAATATTAAAAGTTATGATTTATGTTTTCATGAAGAAAAATGGAATAAGATCCAAAAAAAAATGGAAACTTGTTAGTTAGGATTTTAAGCATGGATATGTATTGTTCATCTTTCTTAAGAAAATATAAAAATGATAAAATGGAAATGGAAAAAAATCAAAACATCAAAAAGACAATATTTTTTTAACAACAAAATCGGGAAATGACTAAGAAATAGATTGTGCAAAAATCGTGATGATGAAATGGATGGTTTAAAATCGGGTTTTAAAATTCTTTTAGTTTAGTCTGACCACTATTTTCAAAATATTTAAATCAGTTTCGGGGTAAAAAAATGTGTTTCAAAGTGGGTCTAAATATTTCCTAAGATTTTGGAATCATTTTTCGGAAATCTCGGATCGTTTCAGATCAACTCATGGTCTCTTATCAAGTCGAAACTTTCGACGTCCAACACTAGCCACCTAGGTTTTTGTTAGTCTTGGAATCGAGATTTAAGTACGGAGGTCCTATTACGTATCTAGAAGCTCAAGAGCCAAAATACGCCCAAACATGGTACCCATCCCTAAGTCTAGGTCATTTGTTAACTTGCATATTTTAATTTCTCCAATTGTTTATCTGGTTGAAGTTCGAATCGATGGTCCGGATTGAAGTTTGATAATTTGTACCGGGATCCTAGCATGACATTAACCGTCCTAATCTAAGTGCAGAAAGTAAAGATTTTCACTATTATCAGGATTACATTCATTCATCATCTGTCTCATGCACTACCCATCACATTACTTCGGTTCACTTAAATACATTAATTTTACCCTATCCCACATACAATTAAGGTAATACACACCAATGAAAATACCTCAACCAATATTTACACCGATCAAGTCAATCACGATAGATTTATTTGACTCAAGAACCAATTTTTTACTTAAAAATGAGAAAGTTAATCGTTAGAAAAATTGGGGAATGACATAAAAATCAAGTTAAAAAGTTCAAGACCCTAAAAATCCAAAAAAATTACCTACCCTTGAAGGACTCAAAAGATATTTCCATAAACTAATTCGTTTCACTTCAAAATCTCCGAATTGACCCAAAATGGTTCGAAATTTTTAAGGATCGAATCGTAAGTCTCGGGAGACACTTTAAACCCACCTTAAAATACACAAAAATATCAAGAACTGATCTGGAAAATTCGGATAAGGGGCAAGACTGATATTAAAAAACTGATAAAAGACCTTGAATCAATCCGAAAAATTCAAATATGGACCCCTAAATTCTAACAACACCTAAGACCATTTTAAAAAACACAAATGACATCAGAAACAAAGTTAAAAAATTCGGAATAAAGCTGGATATATTTTAAAAAGTCGGTAAAAGATCCGAAACGATCCAAAATTTTCAAAAAATGGGCCCATAAATTTGAATGACACCTAAGACCATTCTAAAGCACACAAAAAGCGTCTGAAACAGAGCTGAAAAATTCGAAACAGGACCATACTGATTTTAAAAAGTCGAGACAAGACACCAAATCGAACCAAAAATTTCAAAGACCAACCCCTACACCTTAGGAAACATTTAGACTCGCTTTAGAATGAATATTGACCCCCGAACTGATCTAAAAGTTTCAAAAAAGTTGTTGGGCTGAATAAAAAATATTAAAACCCGACTTTGAGCGGTCCATTTCATCATCACATTTTTTGCACAACCCATTTTCTAGTTATTCTTCAATTTTCTTATCAAAAACATATTTTTTTGTCTTTTGATTTTTTAATTTGTTTTATTTCCATTTTATCATTTTTATATTTTCTTAAGAAAGATGAACAATATATATTTATTCATAAATATCCTAACAAAAAAGTTTTCATTTTTTAGGATCCTATTCCATCTTTTCTTCATGAAAACATGAATCCAATTTTGATTTTCTTTTTTTTGTATTTTATATTTTTTCACAAAAATATTCATTTTAGAAAATGTTAATTTTTTATAACCGTTTCTTAAACCCGATCAATAAATTATACCTATAACTGTGTGGAACTCGGACTTGGTTCGATGTCGGATTCGTGCACCTTCGGGACACGAGGACTCGTTGATTCACATGGACTCGGGTTCGATGACAATCGTGGAGATGAATAAGATCGGGATGAGAATGTGTATTCTTGAATTTTCGCTCAACTCATGGGACCATTCAAACGAAAGATTTGAGGGAGAGGGTATTAATATACATATTAGATGGAGAATGGAGAATATAATATGATCTGGTGGATGAAAAATATTATGTGAATAGATGAATGGATAGGCTATATTTGATGGGAAGTATGTGGGAGAATATGTGGAAGAGTGTTCTCCAATGTGTTTGCAAATAAATAGGGATATCTATTCATAGAGGAAGTGCAGCATGGGTTAATACGTAATAAACCAGAAACTCTAGGGGTTAAATGATACAAACAATAAATGATGAATAAAATAATATATATATATATATAACGTAAATGAAGAAACAGAGAAGAAACAGAAACAGAGGACGATGGAGATAGAGCTTCCCTAGGGAGCTTGGCAAGTCAACAGCAGCCGGCGGCTGACACTGGATGGCAACGTGTGCACGGCACTCGGTCGGCGACCTCGGGATAGCATCCAAGAGAGAAAAGCTCGGAGAGAGAGAACGGGAGAGTGAGCAGGAGGGAGGATGGGAAAATCAAGAAGAGCGGCTCGTCAACGGCTGACACGGACAAAACCGTGATGTTGGTGTGCAAGGCGCCGGATCCGCTAATCTCGTGGTAGCGGCCGAAAGGAAGATAAAATTCGATCAACTTAGATTAAAATTGGGTGTCTACACTCGCCTTTATCATTGAACTTCTCTCTTTGTTGAGATGGCGTTAATGAATATGCAATGCATCCAAATATCTTGTGAAAATCCACCTGAGATTTTCTTCCATGCCATGCTTGATAGGGCATCTTACTCATAATGGCCTTTATAGGAGATCTATTCAGAATAAAAATTGTAGTTACAACTGCTTCTACCTAGTAATCGTTTGGTAAACCTTTACCTTTCATCATACTTCGAGCCATTTCTATAATTGTGCAATTCTTTTGCTCTGCTATACCATTTTGCTAAGGTGTGTAGCAAAAACTATAAGTTGTCTCCTAATTCCTTACTCCTTGCAGTAATTCTAGAATTCATTGGATGTAAATTTACCATCATGATCTGTCCTAAGAATTTTAAACTTCTTACCACTTTGTCTTTCTGTTAGAGCTTTGGATTTGAGAAATGTGGAGAACGATTCTGGTTTTTCTTTGAGGGGATATATCCACATCATCCTTGTATAATCATCAGTGAACAATATAAAATACCTACTTCCCTCAAGCGATAGAGTTCTCATGGGATCACATCTCAATTACCAACTCCAATGGAGCTCTTGCTCTCCATGATGTCTTAGGGAATGGAAGTCTATGCATTTTCCCATATACACATCCTTCACAAACTTTATCTTGAGTTGAAATTTGAGGCAAATCAACTACCATTGTTTTACTATTCAACAATTGCAGACCTTTATAATTCAAGTGTCCATACCTTACGTGCCACAAATATGACTCATCGTCCTTTATGCTCTTAAATGTTAATTTTTCACTCAACTCTATGTTGAGTAGAAAAACTCTATTTAGGCTCATATTGATTGTGGCCATCTTCATATTATTCTTCTTATCAGTAATGATGCAATAACCATCGTCAAAATCAACCTTGTATCCTTTACGTACTAATTGACCAACACCAAGAAGATCCAACAACTATTTATTGCGATAATATGTCTACAATCGCAATGACCAAGAATCCAGCATTTCATAGCAGGACCAAGCACATCGAATTGTGTCATCCCTTCATCAGGAATCAAGTTCAGCAAGGAGAAATTCAACTCTAGTTTATCAATATGAAGGGGCAACTTGCAGATATATTCACAAAAGTAGCAACTACACAGAAGTTTGAGAAGTACAAGGAGATTGAACAAATTGCAATATAATTTGTAATTTCAATAATTACTTCACATAGAAGTAATTCTAGAAACTCTT
>JAOYND010092965.1:0-10785 GCA_025802135.1 Lagerstroemia fauriei | reverse complement strand
ACTAAGTAGGTACTGCTACGTGATTATCTATTACACATAAAATATTCTCTTATATCAGAGATGTCAAGCAATTTTGATGCATTTTCTGTCACGGTATCACCACGTGACAATATGTATGTGGTGATATGTGATTACTAAAATTCATTTATTTTTAAAATTTTTCTTTTACAAAACTCTTAAAAAACTCAAACTGGAAAATGTAATGCTCAGGGATGTTCTGCGTCGTAGGCTCAAGGGAAAATCTGCATTTTGTGGAATCTGAACGTTGTGACTTTGGACCGTGTCCGAGCAACACTTAAACTTGAGTGAGCAACGAACAATGAATCCAGAAGACAGACCCACCAGCATGATGCGATTCATCTTCGAATCTTCTTTGCACACACGCGAACCGTGGTGATCAACTCACTCAGAGCAGGAACTTAAGCGTAAAAAGTGTGAGCTACGTTATCACGTGAGGACAGATGTTGAGAATTGAATCATGCATCGATTGGTTGAACAGGAACTCAACCATAATAGAATGAGAGGAGATTTTTCATCCTGGTTATTCGAGAATAACACAAAACGCGAGGTTTGAAAGGTCATCAGTAACGATGTATCTGGAAGTTTCACATTGAACTCTCCATGTGAATAAATGTTGGAATTTGTGCTATTGATGTCTCATCAATTTCGAGCTCTCATTCCTCGAAACCGATTCTCTTCTTATTTCTCAAGTCTTTGAACCTTCTATTTATCACGTGATATGCCCCTCCAAGTTTTTCCAAACATTAGACAAATTTATTTAATAAAATTACGTACAAATTCAACTGTATTCCATCTAATGTACTTAGTTTAAACATAAAAAACTTAATTAGTTTATTAGTTACGTAGTAATTGATTATAAATACATGAAACACAGCAAAAGGAAAAAAAAACACACACACAAAAATAGCGAGCAATTTTAGATTTCCTTTTTTCCCATAAGCATTTGTCCAAGTAGTGGAGAAAGCATGTATGTAACGAGTATACCACGTGATAGTGATTAGGTGATGTGACAAACTATAAGTATTAAATTTGTTTTTACGATTTTTTTGCCTTTTGGATTTTATAAAAAAAATCTTAAAAATGACTCAATTTAATTGGTTTGTGATATCACGTAATCACTGTCATGTGACATACCCATTATGCAGAATACTCTCTCCATGTTATCTTACCTCTCATCTTCTATTTGTTAAAATAAAAATAGTAAATAAATTATATGAAGTTTGCCATTTATAGAGACGCGCACACACAATACAAAAATTTTGTTAATCCTTGTATGTTATCATATCACTAAGTCTACAACTTGAAAACCACGCCTAGTTAGACCGTACATTTTCTATTACGTTTGGTATGAATGAACCGTATTTAATGGAACGGAATAAAATGCATGAGTAATTTATCCTTTCATTTCATTTTTTTTTTTTTACCTTGATCATACTTTTTATGGGATGAACATTCCCTCCAAGAAATTAAGGAATGTTCGTTTCACCACTTTCTTCAGCCACGTTCCATCACTTCCTCTGTGTTGACTACAAAATCTCCAACTTTAATATCAACATTATTTCATTTTTTTATTCTATTAAAGAAACTCATTTCATTCCTTTGAATTGGATATTCATAAATGTATAGTATTCAACAATAAAAAATAATAAATACATACGACATCTATCATCATTTTTTTTTCTTGTAATATTGTATAATTGATAGATATAGATCCTTAATTTAAGGAATGTTCATATCTCTCGCGAGAAAGCCTTGCATGTAATGGATATATCATCTAACAATGCTAATATGGTACCACAAACCAATAGGATTTCAGTTATTTCTAGAGTTATTTTTTTATTTTTATGATTTTATTTAGAATATCGTAAATGGATTAATCATATTAGTTCCTGACAGCACATCAGTACTGTCACATGATATACCAGTTACAAATAATACTCTCCTAATAGTTTAGGGTGGATTGGGTTCAATTCTTTGAATAAGGGGAGACTGGTAGCAGCATGATCTATGTATACGGTTGAACTTTCTTCCACCTTTGGTTTTCTTACCGAAGAAATTTTATACAGCAACGTAGGGAAAGGTGTCAAGAAAGCATTAGAGGTGGGGAGACGACTTTGACTCAACTCAACTCTACCGTCAAGAGAAAAGAGGGGCAGCCACTAACGCTAGTGTCATGGGTAATCATTCGTTTTTTTTTTTCTTATAAGAATGACTGTGAGATTGAGAGAATGCTAAAAGAGGGATTCAACATCACGCTACAGTGCGCATTGTTTAGGTTAATTCGCAATAGGAGGTGGAATATTCGTGTGAACGCATCAAGATATGGTTTGCAACCTAGATAGCCAATCAAAATTGGTTTTTATGGGATTTTCAACACTAATCGTCCATTGGATTAGGCACGTTCTTACGACATCGATATGTGCGTAAGAAGATATCGAGAAAACTCTAAAACCCTAGGTTTATATAATATGGTAAGATTAATTGCATGAAAAGTTGTGAACCCTAGGTATATTGATTGATTGATGTTTGTTTATTTGCTTTTCAATTTTTTTACTTTGTTTGGTTGCTTGCTTTCTTGTTGAATTAGTTTGACTTGATTTGAAATTAATTGTGTTAATTTTAATCTTTAATAGTGGTAAGAGTCCATGTGAGAACGACACTGTACTCATCATATATTACTTGTTAGCAGTACGTACACTTGCACACACGTTCGCTATCCTAATTAATACGAAACAATACAAAGAAAATTTTTCGTTAATTTTATTACTACTTTTATGTTTAATTTATGAATTTTTTCATTAATTTTATTATTATTTTTATCTTTAATTTATTGTGAAATCCACGTTTAAAAATTAACTGTAACTAAAATTTCCTTTAACTGATCATTTACATGCTCGATTTCTTCAATAATTTAATTAAATAATAAAACCCATGACACAGCATGAGTAAACCTCTAATATATATCAAATATAAAGAAATACATCATATAAATTTTGTTACTTCTCATATATTATATGCGTTATCACATCAACTTGTAAACCACTCTGGACAGTGCATTTCCTATCAACTTTCTCCTTATTTCCTTTTTTTTCCACGTTTTATTTTCAAAGAAATATAATACAACAAGCTAGAAAAAGGTAGGTGAGACGACTAGAGAAAAAGACGTGCAATTGCTACCACATTTCGACTTCAAATTTCCATTTCAGTCCTTACGAAAACTCGAATGAATGAACCGTATGGAATGGAATGGAATGAAATACATGAGTATTTTATCCTCTCAGTTTATATGCATTTCATTTAATAAGTTTCTCGCTTGATTTAATGCGATGAACATTCCCTTCAAGAAATTAAAGAATGTTTGTTTCACCACTTTCTTCAGTCAGGTTCCATCACTTCCTCCGTGTTAACTACAAAATCTCCAACTTTAATATCAACATTATTTCATGTTTTTTTATTCTATAAAAGAAACCCATTTCATTCCTTTGAAATAGATATTCATAAATGTATAGTATTCAACAGTAAAAAAATAATAAATACATATGACATCCATCATCATTTTTCTCTTCTTGTAGTATTGTATAATTGATAGATATACATCCTTAATTTAAGGAATGTTCATATCTCTCTCATGCAACAATTTGAGCGGCTCTATATTCCACCTGAATTTGGGACTTTGATCGATCTACACGTATTGAACCTTTCTCATAATTATCTCACCGGCCCCATTCCGATCACGTTTTCTAAGCTAAAGGAAATAGAGAGCCTAGATCTTTCTTACAACAGGTTGAGCGGTGAGATACCGCAACAACAGATCGAGCTGTACAGGTTATTAGTGTTTTGTGTAGCTAACAATAACCTCTTGGGGCACACACTTGAAATCAAGGGCCAATTTGCAACCTTTGATAAGAAAAGTTACGAAGGTAACCCCTTCCTCTGCAGGCTGCCATCGGAAAGTTGCAGTACCCAATCTCCAACAACGCCTCCATATCCGGAGGACGAAGAAGAAGACGATTCCTTCAAAGATGCCTTTAAATGGAGCTTTGCAGGATCATATGTGGTGACATTCCTCAGAAGTGTCACATTCTTCTTTCTCAATTCCTATTACAGTACTCTCATCTTTAACTTTTGTTGTAGACATATCTTGTCTATATACTATAGGTTGATTATTTGTGTTTGACAGGAGCCCTTGTGTACAAGGGTGTTTAATAATATTTTCCGAAGTAACTTTCTGCTTGTTTGTCATGTTTCTAAACTCACTTAACGCAAAGTTTTTTCGACTTCATTGTTTTTTCTATTCTGTACTCTTTATTGATTAATAACGAAGAGAAGATGATGATGAAGTATCAATGAAGCATTGCTAGTAACCAACATGAGATAATTGAGAAGGTAAGTCATCTCTTCCCCTTAAATAAAGTCTCAAACTCGAGTCTTCTGAATGGAGAAAATTCATGTTAGTCGGAGCTCGTTGGACTGTTGGGTGCCAGTAATATTCACTGTAAAAGAACTAGTGGCAGTAGTAGAACCTGAGCGATATAAGGTGGAGTAGAAGAAGATAGGAGAAGGGATTTTCACCGTGAGCATAAGGTAGAGTACAAGAAGATGAGCTCGGACCCTAACTCAAAGGATACAATGAAGAGCTCTTAACCTGAGCCATTCGCTTCCACCACACATTTGATAAAATGTCACAAGATTTAAATCACATCTAACATATTTTGAGCATATTCTTTCTAATGGAATTAAGTTTTTCTGCACAAATCATCTCGTATTAATTTCACACGTGCATTGCCGCCATGACTTGCTCAACTGCCTCCATCGCAAGAGAGAGTCTTGTGTGTATCGGGTATACCACATGACAGTGCTGACGTGATGTCACGAGCTAATAAGAATCAATTATTTTTAGGATTTTTTAATAAAATCTAAAAGGAAAGAAATAAACCTAAAAGGGGAAAAAACCCTAAAAATAACTTAATTTGATTGGCTCGTGATACCACGTTAACACTGTCACGTGATGTATCCGTTACATACAAGACTTTCTCCCGTCACAAGGGGGCCGATTCCATCTCCCAGAATCAATATTACCAGCCTCGGGGGCCCCTCTCCGGGCCATAGCATGTAGGTGACAACCGGGGCCGCGTGAGGCGGGAGCATGAGCGTGGCTCGGATTACGACGTGAAAAGGGGGCTGAGAAGCTATTAGCGATCGATCTTCGAGACACCACGCCTCCCTTCCATTTCGGATCGGAACCTTCGAAGGCTACAGAGGAGACTTGGGGTCGCGTTTAACTTGATAGTACTTTTGAAAAATTACGTATATGCAATTCATTTGATAAGTTTCTTACTTAATTTGATGGAATGAATATTTCCTCCAACAAATTAAAGAATGTTCATTCCACCACTTTCTTTAGCCACATTCCATCACATCCTCTGTATTGACTACAAAACCTCAAACTTTCTATCAACATTATTTCATTTTTTTTATTCTATTAATCTCATTTCACTTCTTTGAGTTATATATTTACAAATATAAAGAACGTAACACATAGGACTTCAAGTGTCAATATTTTCCTTTAGTATCGTACAATCGATTGTCCTTAAGGAATGTTCACACCCTCTCTCTTGAGAAAGTCTTTATGCAACGGGTTCACCACATGACAATGCCGACGTGATATCACAAATAAAAAAGTTGAGTTATTTCTATGATTTTTTTTATTTTGAGGATTTTATTTAGAAAATCTTAAAATGGATGGATTTTATTGGTTTATGACACCAAGTCAATACTACCACGTGATATACCCGTCACAATACTCTCTCCTTAGAACCTATCACGAAATGCTCACTTTCTCATCCAACTGTAGTGAAAGAGATTCACAACCACTCTAATGGAATGGGGGTCACTATGCTTGATTGATTCATAATCAATGACCGATGATAAAGGACAATCTAGAAATTTTCAATGAATCCGGTCCATCATGTACTATTAGGAAAAAGTACTGGTATCTTGTCATTCCCATATTCAAATAAATGTAAAGTATCGGTACTTTTTTTTTCTAATAGTTTAGAGTGGATCGAGTTCATATCACAGGACATAGGGGGGATTGGTGGCAACCTGAACTGTGTATACATTTGAACTTTCTTCCACCTTTGGTTTTCTTACCGAAGAAATTTTACACACCTCACACACGCGGGGCCGCCCATTACCCTTTGGCGGTAAACCCAATTTTAGATTATCTTATTTTTATATTCCACCGGAAACCGACGGCAAATTAAATATCTCTCTTTCCTCTTTTATTTATATTTTCTTATCTTTTTTTACCCATTTCTAATCTGTCGGCTTAGTTGTCACCATGGCTATTTACAAACACAATCAATTATGCATAATGCAAAATCACACTTAATGGTACACATACTCACATATAAATTACATATCAATATCATACGCATACTCATTTATACATATTTAGCTATGTATAATAAAATAGAAATATTACTCCATAATTTTTCTTTTGGAAAAATTACATGGTGGTACATATCCTTTTAGAAATGTTTCATGGTGGTATATTAACTTTTTTTAATTCACTATGGTACATTTTTTCATAACTATTACTTAATGGTACATTCCGTTAATTTTGGCTTGTGGTCGTTAAATGCTGCTGACGTGGCAGTATGATGTGGATGCCATGCGAGTACAGAAGCTGATGTGGCCTGCCACATCAAAATTTAAATGGAAATAAAATTAAAAATGTTAAAATTTTTCCAAAAAGTAGAAACAAAGTCAAAAAAATTTTAAAAAAATTGAAAAATTATAAAAAAAAATGTACATTTTTTTTGAAATGGTAAAAAATTTCACAAAATTATATAAGTCTTTTAAAATATTCTTAAACCTATATAAAATATAAAAAATTGAATAAATTTATAAATTTGAAAATGATAAGAAATTTCCAAAATCTTTGTAAATATTCTAAAAATAGGTAGAAAATTTCTAAAAAATTACAAATAGGTAGAAAATATTAAAAAAATTTTAAAAAATTTAAAAAATTTAAAAATATTGTAAAATTTGAGAGAGTCGGAAAGCTCGAACATGCGACCTTCAACTTGTCCAGTTCAACCTCGGTGGCCTCGACCTCTCCCAGAAGCTCGACTTCATTCGCTCCCCTTCTTAACTTTGCCTATTCTTCCAACCGCACAAAGTGACCACTCTACCCTACCACAAAATCCCTATCTCCACCCCTCACCCTCTGCTTTCTAGATCCACCTTTAGGTTTTATTTCTGTCCAGTTTTTTTAGAATTTCAGTTTTTGTAATTTTTATAATCTTAAAGAAATATAAATAACTTTTAAAAGATTATATTATATTTTGAAATTTTCTATATTTTTTAAAAAATTCTTCTAGCTTTAACTTTTAAATTTTTAAAATTTCTTTTATAAATTATTTAATTTTTTCTACCTATTTTTAGAATATTTACAAAATTTTTAGAAATTTTTTTGTCATTTTCAAAATTATAAATTTATTGAATTTTTTATATTTTAAAAATTTTATAACATTTTATATAGGTTTAAGACTATTTGAAAAGACTTATATAATTTTGAGAAATTTTTTTATCATTTTAAATTTTTTTACAATTTTTTTTATAATTTTAAGTAAATTTTTAAATATTTTCTACCTGTTTTTTATTTGTAGAAAATTTCTACCTATGTTTAGAATATTTACAAAATTTTTAGGAATTTGTTATCATTTTCAAATTTATGAATTTATTGAATATATTGTATTTTTAAAATTTTGATAATATTTTATATACGTTTAAGAATATTTGAAAAGATTTATATAATTTTGTGAAAATTTTTACAATTTTTCACCATTTGAAAAAAAATTACGATTTTTAAATTTTTTATAGTTTTTTTTACTTTGTTCCTTTTTTAAAATATTTTTAATTATGTTTTCATTTAAATTCTGATGTGGCATGCCACAGCAGTTTCTGTACTCGCGTGACATCCACATCATATTGTCACGTTAGCAGCATTTAACGGTGTCAAGTCAAAATTGACGGAATGTACCATTAAGCAATTGTTCTGAAAATAAATGTACCATTGTGAAACGAAAAAAAGTTTATGAACCAACATGAAACATTTCTAAAAGGATATGTACCAACCGTGTAATTTTTCCTTTTTCTTTTATTGTAACATTACTAAAAGATTATATATAAATTAGTAAGTTTATATATTTTGGATAATATAATCATATATAATATATTATTCTACAATTGAAAAGGGTGCTCACAACCCCTTTAGTCGTTCCTCCACTAAACTTGATCTCCAAGAGGTCTATTTTGATTCTCCTCAGTCCCTATTATATTAATCTAAAAATTAACATGCATGATATATTTACATATGTATTCAAACAAAAATGATCCTAAAAATACTTATTAATCTTAATCTACTCCACTATGATCAATCGTATAACCTTCACATATCCTATTAACTACAATTTTATACACAAATCATATCAACTATAATATACTATCAAGTAATAAACTCTATTAAAGTTGAAATGAATGTTACTTGCATCCTATTTTTCTTTTTTCCTTACCGTGCCTCCCACCACCTCTTTGTCTCCGTTCTTCTTCTTCTTCTTTTTCTGGATTCTCTCTTTCACTCTCTCTGTTTCGGTGGATTTTGGTAAATGATAGGGTGCTTAAAAATGCAAAATGAGAGTGGACATATATGTGGGATTTTGATGGCAGGTGGCAGGAGATGGGGAAAGAAAAAAATTATAAAATGATCATGGGCTTGTCTTATTGGGCTTTATGGGCTTTGGCCTAAGAGCATGGGCTCACAATCTGTTAGTTTAGACATTTATGTATATATTAATTCAGACACTTATAAAATCTGTTAGCAATAATTTAATATTTGAGACAACCTTCTGGAGTCCAGCTGACAGCTCTTTTCCTACAGTCTCGTCTAAGTCCAAGTTAAGAGTCAATTTAATTTAAGTGACGGTTTGTTCTCAATAATGAAAATAGTATCAGAGTGAGGGTAAAACCACCCTTAACATTGTACCCAAACTGAGGAGTCTAAAGGTAAATCTGACATATGCTAAACATATTAAAAATCATGAAATTAAAAGATAGTTAGGGTACTACTACATCTTAGCATAGACTCTCTTTCGGCCCTTAACCTCGACAGCCTAACATATGTCCAAGGCCAACTATCACACACCATAGTCCCACATTGGTTGTGTAATAAGGAGATATTGGGTATACTTTTAAGATTTGATCTGACGAGTACCAAAACAAGAACATTTGGGAGATGACCTAGTGGTGTTACAGATGGTATTCGAATTGACTTTGACCCACAACTGAGGGGATAAAGGTTGGTTTTTTATTATATTTCCATGAACCAGAATCATGAAGAACTGTTGGGGCCTAGGTCCGAGGGCTATGAGGAATTATTTGAACCCAGCCCGGGAGTTTTTCGTGCTCCATGTTACCATATTGAATGTATAATGAGGATATCTTTAGTATATTTATAAGGTTTAGTGATCTAAATAGTAAAAAATGTAGCACTTTTGGGTGGACGTGGAATTGCACTAGCTAAGGTCTATTTCTCAGCAACATCATCTAAACTCACCCGAGAGTTTAATATAACATGAGTTCAATAATCTGCTCACAACAACTTAACATGGTATACACGTTACATGCATGACTTTCTCCTTCCAAGTTAGTAGTATAAATAGATATAAACCGTTGATTTAAAGAATAGTCACACACGCTCTCTCCCCCAATACATGAGAAAATGGAGCCTACTACTAAATACTCACTCTTCCATCTACCAGTGGTAAGACACACGTTCTCTTTAAATACAAATATCAGTTTCAAGTCTTTATGAGTGGAGAAAACTCATATTAAAAGAGTTTTACCCTTTAATGAGCTAACCCGACTCCAACTGAATTAGTCGGAGGTACAAAGGATTACTGAATACCAATGGTACATACCAAAGTTCTACTGACTAATTTAGTTCGAATCGGTTTGACTCATTAAGGGGTAAAGATCTCCCTAATTGGTTTTCTCCATTCACAAATACTGGAACCCGAAACATTTATTTAAGGGAAATAAGTGTCTTACAGCCACTTGAACCAACTCAAACTAACTCATGTTAGTTTCTTATTTCTCTTTTCCAACTTTCATTTTCTTACCGAAGAAATTTGATACAACAACGTGGAAAACGGTGCCAAGAAACCACTAAAGATAGGGAGACGACTTGACTCAACTTTTAGTCTTTTACTCAAGGAAAAAGGATGGGAAATTATGCTCATAATAATCTAAGGTATCTGAGTCCCCTTAACACGTTGCATGTCGAGGGGTGTTAACAGCTAATTTTGAGTTTTATCAAGGAGTTGGGTATCTCTATAAACTTATGTTTTTTATGGATATGCATTCCGCCTCTAGTGACGTCGACTAGCAATAAGAGTATATTTGGATGCTTAGAACCCTGTAACCTGCTATAAGCTCAGTGCCTAGCTTAGAAATCTTTTATGGTAATCTCATCTAGACTAGCCAAAGGTACAAGAAGTCTATAGCTCGTGAACCTCGCTTCTCAGACAACACATTTGCTGTAAACTTTCTTCTTATTTCTCGTTTCCACATTTTGTTTTCAAAGAACTTTAATACAACGAGAAAAACGTTGGGACACGATTTGTCTCTATTTATAGTCAAGAAAATAAAGGTACGGGCAACAATTACTACACGTTTCCTAATTGCATTTCAGTAGAG
>JAOYND010092753.1:0-10791 GCA_025802135.1 Lagerstroemia fauriei | reverse complement strand
CCTTATTGTCCTCGGGAATGAGTTCACATTCGACATTCCTCAAGTCATCCACATTCTCCGCCTCAACAATATTGTCAAACATTTCATTTTCATGAAACTCATCTTCAGCCCTCTTCTCCCCCTCTCCTCAATTATATTTTTTCATGGCACATTAGCATGTCTTAAAATCTCACCTACCTCTTCCATAGGGGACATTTTCAAGTTCCTTATCTCGTCAAACAGTGATTGTTTCACACCATCAAATATTTCAATCATTTGAGCTTTCAATTCTGATATGTCCCTCGATATTCATGAGTTTATTTTCTATAGGACAAATCACAATATAAAAAAATAAACTAATATATCATACTCTTCAGAGTATTAACATACAATAAGAAATATTATAACAGTGACAATTTCGTTACCTCCTTTGATTGCTCATATTTAACATTTGGATTTGGAGTAGAAGTGAGAACCACCTATTAATAGCATAAATACTATTATGTAAAACGTATTCCACTTTTCAGAAAATTAAAAAATCAATTACGCCAATACATACACTTAATCTTTGAAGCATCCTTTCATCTTAATGAGGGTCATTATCTCCCTAATTTCATTTCTTCCGCAAAATTGGAGACGTGGATAAGTCCATATTCCAAGGAGAACAACTAATCTCCCAACATTCATATTGTGAATAAACATTTGAATTAAGAAATATTTTTATCAGATATAAATATATCCCACAACCATTGATAATAACAAATAAACTATTCTATTGTAAGCAACAACGTATCAATAGTGGGAAAAGACAATTAGTTATCTACCTTTGTTCACCTACCTTAAGGAGTCATTTGTTTTCTTACAAATAAACTCCGAAAACGGAAATGAAATGCTCCATTCCGATTGTTCATGTTTGTTTTGAAATAATAGGTTTTCGATTCCTCTCATTGGCGGATTTCAACTCCCCCAATTAGGGGAATCCCATTCCATCCGCTCAAGTAGGGAATGAAAATTCATTCCCCTGAAAACCATCTCATTTTTTTCATTTTTAATTGTGCACAATAAATTCAATAGAAAAAAAGTTTGCAATAGATTTTTTTCCCTTACTCGTCCATATTTATGATACATAAATATATATTGTATTATTATATTTACAACTAACGTGAAAATTTTAAAAAATATATGATAGTTTATAATCATTTTTCATTAAAAAATGCAAATTGTGGATAGAGATCTTCGAATAATATCAAATGTATGATCATAATCTCAAAAATATTAACAAGAAATAATAGATAAAAATAATCTTGTGTTTAATGAGATGTTTGATATCAGATATATTACTAGACTGAAGGTTTATAAGTTATTTAATTTTATACATTTATTACACTAAATATATGATGCTTAAATATTGCATTGCTGGATGATGGACATAACAAAGTTCCAGCAATATAAAGCGTAACACTTCTCCTGAAGAAAGATGTTGTTGAATCTATGTTAGGATTTATCAACATCTATTCCACTTCACTTAATAAAATTCTTTGAGATTTCCCAAAATCTCGTATTATTGCCTCAATTTCTTTGTCACTACCTTCAAAAGGAACATCTGGCCCTTCTGCATTAAGCCCCAACTCTTATGAACTTCTTCATCACCGACATTCATCTCAATCTCATGTATCACTAATGCTTTCCTACAGAAATCATAACAATCTATAAAAAACAAACAACATTTTCGATCTAGTCGCATGTTAGGAACATGCAGCAACCCTCCAAAACCTAATTCCTTGACAATATCCTTTTTCACTTAGTCGAATTGGCTGAAAAAGGTTAGCGATTGCCTCTAGTGAGCACCGTGTTAACAATTTACCCTACCATAGGAACAATAACAATTACTAACATCTATCGTGCGATGCTATTGTCGTGCAAATAATATCATAAAGATTCTTGTTGCACTTTTATCAGTAGAATTTTTTGATAACTTCGACACTCTTTTAGCAAATTCTCTACTATTTAACTTCCTTTTCATCTTGCCTAAAACAAGGGTAATAATAAGACAATCCATTAGTCTAATTTAAATAATTCATTGCAAAACATATTTTCTACTCATTTTAACAAACATATTCTTAATGGTCAACAACCTAAAAACCTATTGAACGCGATCCACAAACTCAAATAACACTTACTTAACATTACCATACTAATTATTAGAATACTAAGTCCAGGGTAAGTTTAACTCAATCCACATAAAATATGGTTAAAATACAACTTGAATTTGTATTTGGGAAATGAAGATATGAAAAGTATAGACAATCATATCTTTTAAAAAAATTAAGGATTCCATCGGGATCATCTGATTCTCAATGTCATACATATTCCATATTAGTTATATATTTAGGCAATCAATTGTTTATTTAAATAATTGATTGCCACTACAAACATATTTTGTATAGGTATCAATACACGAACTCGAGCACAACAAGGCGAAATGTTTACATTACTGACTATTTACTTACACAGTTGAATGTTGATATAATGAGTTTTTGTAAGGTTTATCAAAAAAATGAGCACTATCTGAAAATTTTATATTTGAGATAGTCGACTATCAACGTCAGAAATTTTGATAGATGGTACATACAAACAAGACAAATATACTAATTAGAAAGTTCAGATAGACAACTGTCTATTTAGACAGTGACAGTTGACTTCCAATATCAACAATTTACAAAGTAAATATAATTAGGGTTTTTTTATCTAGCCAAGAGGCCAACACCTAAATTTATAAAATAAATCATGATTTTGGGAACTGAAGATGCCTACATGTTGGACATTAATGCATACCAAGCAGAGCCACCACAACACCAAAGAGAAGTAAGCGATGGGCGGAAAGGGCAGAGAGAGCGGAGAGAGTCGAGCCACCCACAGCACCAGAGAGGAGAGGAGCGACTAATGGGCAGAGAGAGCGGAGAAGGGGGAGCGAGAGAGCAGCAAAAGAGTAGTTGGCAAGTAGTGATACAATGAGATTTCCAACTTCTTCAACAAGTCAGGGAGGAAGGAGTAACCTACTATCGGTACAACTGGTTAATGAAAGGGGACAACTGAGATTAAATGAGCTGATCGGGCAGTGGATAGCACCTGCAGCTAATGTGTGGTCTAGCGGGTGCTCTCCACCATCTGATCAGCTCATTTAATCTTGGTCGTCCTCTTTCATTAACTGGTTGTACCGGTAGCATGTCACTCCTTCCTCCCTGTCTTGTTGAAGAAGCAGGAAATCTCACTGTATCACTACTTGTCGACCGCTCTTTTGCTGCTCTCTCGCTCTCCCCTCTCCGCTCTCTTTGCCCATTGGTCACTCTTCTCCTCTCTGGTACTGTGGGTGGCTCAACTCTCTCCGCTCTCTCCGCCCTCTCCGCCCATTGCTTGCTCCTCTCTGGTACTGTGGGTAGGTAGACTCTTTACGCTCTCTTCTGTCATTGCTCGCTCCTCTATGGTGTTGTGGTGGCTCTGCTTCGTATGCATTACTGTCCAGCATGTGGGCATCTTCAATTCCTAAAATCATGATTTATTTTATAAATTTAGGTATTGGTCTCTTAGCTAGATAAAAAAATCCTAATCATATTTACTTTGTAAATTGTTGATATTGGCATTCAATTGTCTAAATAGATAGTTATCTATCTGAACTTTCTAATTAGTATATTCGTCTTGTTTGTATGTACCATCTATCAAAATTTATGATGTTGATAGTCGACTATCTTAGAAATAAAATGTTCAGCAAGTGCTCATTTTTTACAAAAACTCATTATGTCAACAGTCAACTATGTATATAAATGGTTAGCAGTGTAAACATTTCACCTTGTTGTGCTCGCGTTCGTGTATTGATACTTGTACAAAATATATTTGTAGTGGCAATCAATTATTTAAATAAATAATTGACTGCCTAAATATATAACCATGGATAATATGGAATTTGTATGACATTGAGAATGAGATGATGTCGGTGGAATTCTTCAATTTTTTAAAAGATATGATTGCCTATGCTTTTCGTACCTTTATTTCCCAAGTACAAATTCAAGTTGCATTTTAACCATATTTTATGTGGATTGAGTTAAACTTACCCAAGGCTTAGTATTCTAATAATTAGTATGGTAATGTTAAATAAGTATTATTTTAGATTGTGGATCGCGTTCAGTATGGGTTTTAGGTGGTTGACGATTAAGAATATGTTTGTTAAAATCAGTGGGAAATATGTTTTGCAACGAATTATTTCAATTAGACTAATGGAATTGTCTTATTCTTACACTTTTTTTAGGCAAGATGAAAAGGAAGTTAAAGAGCGGAGAATTTGTTGAAAGTTATCAAAAAATTATACAGATAAAAGTTTAAGAATCTCTATGTTATTACTTGCACGGCAATAGCATTGCATGGTAGACGTAAGTAATCGCTAACCTTTTCAGCCAGTTCGATCAAGTGAAAAAGGACATTGTCACAAAATTAAGTTTTGGAGGGTTGTTACATGTTCCTAACATGCGACTAGATCGAAAATATTGTTTGTTTTTATTAGATTGTTATAATTTTTATAGGAAAGCATTAGTGATACATGAGACTGAGATGAATGTCAATGATGAAGAAGTTACTAAGATGTTGGGGCTTAATGCGGAAGGGCCAGATATTCCTTTGGAAGGCAGTGACATAAAAATTGAGGCGATAATGCGAGACTTTTGGAAATCTCGAATAATTTTGTTAAGTGAAGTGGAACATATATTGATAGATCCGACAACATCTTTCTTTAAGGGAAGTGGTGCGCTTTATATTGCTGGAACTTTGTTATGTCCATCATCCAGCAGTGCAATATTTAAGCGTCATATATTTAGTGTAATAGATGTACAGAAAATTATATCTTATAACTGATCAAAGTTTGTTGTGGAGAGGCTGAATGAAGGTATCATGAAATTTAAAGTCGGTGAACAAATTGTCACTGTTATAATATTTATTATTGTATTTTAATACTATGAAGATTATGATATATTAGTTTATTTTTTTACATTGTAGATTTGTCATATATAGAAAAGAGACTCTTGAATATCGAGGGACAGATATTAGAACTCAAAGCTCAAATGATTGAAATGTTTGATGATGTGAAACAATCATTGTTCGACGAGGTACAGAACTTGAAAATGTCCCTTATGGAAGAGGTAGGTGAGATTTTAAGACATGCTAATGTGCCACGAAAAAAGGAAATTGAGGAAAAGGCTGAAGATGAGTTTCATGAAAATGGAATGTTTGACAATATTGTTGAGACGAAGATTTGGATGACATGAGGAATGTCGAATGTGAAGTCGTCCCTGAGGACAATAAGGTGGCGGATGATGGTGTACGGAGTGCGAGTAATGCTCATGAAAGCATCGGTTAGAACCAAGGAGTAGGATCGTGAGCTGCACAACAGTCAAAGGAGGTATTACATTTACTGTACAAATAAATTATATTATTAAATGAAGAATATATTGTTCTTATGTGATGTCTCTTGATTAGTGGATTTCAGTGAGGTTAACAAGTATTCATGCATTTTTCTCCACCAATTGACATGCTTGTCAACAAACTTAATTCGGATGAAAAAGAGAAAGACACGAATTGGACATGGTGTTTTCTACCAAGTTGGATCACAGTATGTGTAATCTAAATTATAAATTTATTTTATGTATTTGGTTATGGAAGACTGATCTTAGACTCGATACTTGTTTTTGTTATATTGCAAATGGTAAAATTCATGATGGAGAATGGATCAATAAGTACATATAATTATAAAAGTATCAAGGGTAAATATATTGGCAACATCGACAATTACGAAGATGTTTATAATATAGTGTGCTACCATAACCATTGTTAGTTGTATGAAACTTTTCTCTGATTAACTTTTGTCATATTGCACTTGGATAGATATATCTTCCTGTTAACATTAGGAAGTCGTATTAAATTTTATATGTCTTGAGAATGAAGGAAAAAAAATGTTTGGTGTTTGACACCAATAATTCTCGTCGCTGACATGAGAGGCAGTTAATTGAGCTTTGCAAAAAAACTGGTGAGATAGATGTAGGATATGGTTGAACAAGTTCTTAATAGTGTAACTGTATGTTGATTTGTTGTTTATTATATCTTTTACAGCTATCTGTATTGGGTGATTTTTTAGCGATGATGGTTACGGGTGTGAGGATGGAGTTGTGCCCATATTGCAATGGCCCATTGAACTCCCTAACTATGTTCCAGATCAGTTTTCTCAAGGGAAATACTATGTCAAATTTACTATTAATTTACCTTGAATTTGACATGTTCTTTAAGGAAAATTCTTATTGTACAGTGACTGTGATGATTGTGGAATGTATGTTATTAGATTCATGCAACATCGTATTGATGATCTTCATCTTCTAGGCACAGTATGATTATCAAAATATTTTTAAATTAATATGTTTATTGGTCTTTGTACATATGATTGATTCGTATGTTGGAACATGTTACTACTTTTGACCATTTCAATATTAGTGTTGACTTACTATTTTGGTCGGGAAGTGAATAAAGGGAAGATGTTATTAAATTGGCAAGACATTATGCCTTGAAAGGGCTCTTGATTGTGTTTGAAGGAGGAAAAGAATTGGACGAATATGAAGGTGTATAATATGGATCCAATTTTTGTTATAATTAGTTGATATATGCTCAAGGGATCGCAGTGCAATTTTAGTGAGGTACTCATTTTGGGTGAAAGGACAACATGATAATTATGTGTAATTTTTGTACAGCTATATAAGCTCACATAATGTGAATTTTTTTTATAGTGGTCTATGTAAGTAGACAGTTGACTTTATATGTAGTTCAACTACTTATACTAGTCATGCTTAAATTGGCAGTTTAATTTGACAATAAACTGTCTATGTATTGCAAATAATTGTGTATATGCTATTTAATAGTTATAAGTAATTTGACATATTATAGTATTTAAACTATGAGAATATTTGGGCAGTGCCTTGCTAAACTTTCTAATTTATCTATGTAGGTTAACGGGAAAACCTACCTATATTGGCAAAGTGAACTGTCTAAGTAAACAGTCAACTATGTAAGTTTTCAATTGTTCAAGGCATGTACTTCAGTCCATTTTGGAACCATAATGCACATACTTCCATTTTCAATATGATAGATACAAGGAACAACTTCATTGTTACTACACATAGATGATGAGTTACATATAAAGATCGCACAAAGTCAGCAAGTACATATAGAGATATATGGCCATAATAATACTCCTCATGAAGGAAGCACTTTTCCTAGATCTCTATAAACAAGCTGCCATTAGAATCCTCTTCATCATAGGTATTGCTAGAGATTTCAATATACTCATGATCTGTATCTGCCGGTCGATGGACTGGAAAAAGTGTGTTCGCATTCAATAGATGAGTCTAATATATATAACATTTGTATAAGTTGTCTGTAAATAAAATAACTCATAAATAAAATTGGTCATGCTTGGTCCACGTATTCATCTTACACTAGCTTATACCTTGTTACTTAAGAAAGTATTCTATGTTGGTGTGGATAAATACGTATGAAGGATGGAAAAATGACTTGCTGCCAAAATGTAGCATGGGAACAATATGGGAATTGTAGACCTAACAACAACGTATCGGAATCCCTTAGTCCCAATTTCCTTACAATAGGATACCATCCGACTGTGAAGAAACTACGTCCATGCTTAGTTTCTACAAGGACAAGCCATGATTCCGGTGTTAATAAACCATACCTTGGCATTAGACTAATGGAGATGTTGCTCCCACAGAAATTTCTCATGAATTCGGTGGGAACTTCCTGCATATATATGATACATCAATCATAAGTTAGCATATAATATATATTTGTAGATTGACTAACCATTACTTAAATATAAGCAATGAAAAATACAAGTTTTCGTTTGAAATAGGTATCTTGTAGTGGCTTTCGAAGATTTGTGACAATCTACTTGAATTGGAGCCACTACTCATCTTGAAGGAGCAACTTAGTATAGATGGAGATGAGCAAAAAGTTAGAGGTGGGTCTTCAATGAATGGTTGCATAATAATGGAAGTATTGATATATATGAGCGATAATGTAGCATGATTTTTTTGTCCTGGAGTGTAATTGCATAAATGTCAATGATGTAATTATAACATTTACTGGATTGGCATGACAGAAAACTGTCAACTAGAATAGGAAATCGGACAGTGCTTGCATCCTAAAGCACACTGAGGTGCCCTAATAGTATCAGTATGAGTGGATTGACATGATAGAAGACTGCCAAAAAATGGGAAATGACACTTTGTGCTGCCTTGTGAAGCATATAGAAGTGACAGAACACAGTCAATAAAATGGATTAACAAGGCAGAACACTGTCAATAAAGTGGACTGACAAAATAGAACACTGTTAATAAAGTGGATTGACAGCACAGAACACTATCAATATGTGAATTGATAAGACAGAACACTGTTAATAAAGTTGATTGACGGGATAGAGCACTGCCTGATAAAACTAGCAGACTATCCTTAGTTGTGTTGTGGTGTAAACTTTGATAACATGTATTGCGGTATCGAGTTAATAGCTAACTATCTAAATAAATAGTCAACTGCTTCATTTGTGAAATCCATGTGCGATGTGCATCTTACTATTTTTCGTACACTGTCAATAGCAGTGTTTGAGGATTGTACAGCTCAAAAACCAAGGTATCCCCTGAGTTGAGGTGCAATTCATGAGCAATGCGAGACCACCTGGTTCTAAAAAAGCTATGTCCACCCACCATTTTTGTACTTACTACCATGTTTTTTTATGGTGGTAAATGGTGCAGTGGTTGTAGCATAATGGATATCCATTTTCTATTAGGAAAGTTTTCCAATAATCGAGTGGGAACCTCCTGCATATGAGAATATTTCATAGGTTAGTATGGATCCAATACACTACATTCAGTAATGTATTACCATAAGTAAAAAAAAAATATACAAGTTGTGTATCAGAAGGTTCCCCAAGCAGTAGCTTCAAGAAGCCTGGTATACCGGAGGAAGTAGACCCACTATTCATCGCGAAGAAAAGAAGAAAATCACGATGTGGTAAGAGATGACTGATAATATGGTGCAACCTAATGAAAGCATACGCAAATATATAATAGAAAGAAATGATCTCTGCATTCCTTTTTCACAAGTATTTAATTACATGAATAGCTTTAATGTGAGAGCACTGTCAAGTGCAATAGGGAATAACACAGGACACTGCCTAGCTGAGATAGCTCGCGCAAGTTGTGACCCATCAATGTCACTCCAAAGAAGAAGTTAAATATCAAATGATTCTATTGTATTGAAATTGTTCGGCAAATAAAAATCTATGAAGGTCAGCATGCTACACATTAATATGGGGAATAAGACAGTGACCTCCAAGAACATCATATTGACCTGACCCGACCTTCTACTTGAAACAAGGACGTGAAAATGACAAATGCATGCAAATAAAGTATTAATGCTGAATTTATTATCATAGAGATTTTTGTTAGCATTGTTCAACGTGTGTTGTAACTTGAAGGTTTCAACATTTGGAAATGAATAGCAATATTTGAACCCCAATTAACTATCTCACGATAGGCAATGTGCACAAACTTCTACAGAAATTAATTTTAACTTTTATGGACAAAACCTTAATGAACAATTACATAATTCTTTATTAGCATTATGTTGATGTTGTATTTACTATACAAAATATGTTTTGAAACATGTAGCCATTTCATCTTTTTTGTGCTACATTTTCTCGGACCACTTTTTCTTGACTTGTTAAGCAGGAGAACATAATTGGAAATAAACTGGGAGTATTTCATATCGTAAATAGTCCATGCAGTCTATTGTCAAATAAGAAGCTCTTGAAATCGGATAGCATCACATTACCTATTGCCATGGAAAACATACAATGCATTGATAGCTTATTACATAGTGTACACCACCATTTTCTTAACCTATTAGGTAAGCAATTACCCATCAAAATGCACTGCGTAAAGTGGTATCATAAACACATCCTTAGTGAGTAAGGAAAATACCTCTAACTTATCTTCCTTTGCTCTATGATTTGTAAGTAGCATGCAGAATTGCTCAGATAATTTGAAGCACTCGCCAACATTCTTAGATGCAGCAAAGTCGATATCTACTTTAATGCATGAATAGTACAACGAAATATGAACACAATTCATTAGCAGAAGCAATACATGGATAAAATGAATGGCTACCTTCCTTTATCATAATATGTTTATTGTTGCCTTAACATTTCTGTACACTGACCATAACACCTAAATTAACTTAACCTAGTATATTTCCTATACTTATGACACTTTAAATTTCATCTATCACTTTTCCTAGAAAGTGATAATTGAGGTTTTAAGCGTTTTCAACACCTATATTAGCTTTGGATCACGATGCCATAGATAGTTTCCATAAGGCATGAAGAAGGTGGATAAGATTGGTTTGAATAAAATTTACGGCTATTACAACTCTGTACAATGATCATGTCAGTTTTTCAGAAATAGTGATATTCGGAAGTCAAAGTGATTGAATCATGATCATATCACTTCAAATTACAATCTAGTGGCTCAATTCTTCACTTCTTTGATGAAGAATCTACTGAAAGTCGAACGAGGGGAAACAATGTACATTTGCTTAACGTATGACTAATTAAATTTCAGTTATCAATTTTCGGAATAAAGTGATAAGTGAAGTTCGAAGTAGTCTAACCATCTCGAATTCTTCCTGAATTGTGATGCACCAACTGAGAAT
>JAOYND010092539.1:0-10794 GCA_025802135.1 Lagerstroemia fauriei | reverse complement strand
TGTAAGTAATCCTTAGACCTGAGATTACCATAGCACCTTGTAATTGTTAAATTGTGATTTTGGTCTACTCCTTAACACGACTCTCTGAGACGTGTGCAGGGTATTCTGGACCCAATGAGACTTTTATGAAGGTGGTGAGTAATTAATAAGGGATCGGTTACTCCTAACAGTAGGAGAGAATGTCCTATGTATTCTACTTAGTATTGGCTTAGGAAATCTCTGGCCAAAGTAGTATGAAAATTGGAAAGGAGTTTCCGATATTTCATTGTTGAGTCAAGTACTTAAGAATTGGAAACATATGAATAAGTATTGGGGTTTGACATTTCATCCATATCCTAGCTTATTGGAGACATTGTATAACCGATGAATTTAATTACACGAAAACAAATCACCGAAGGGTGTTCGATCCTTAGATTGAAATCCTTACTATCCAGGTAGTCATGACACGTTGCTAGACGTCAATCTTGACTTGTGGGTCTATCCGATTAAGAGTTAATCGAATTAGCTTGTTAAAGAGTTTAATGAGATTAAATTAGAATATAGTTAATGGACCCACCGCTGGCTTAGTATGGAGCCCAATGGCTCACACACAATACAGGTTTTTCTCGTAACCAAAATTTAATAGATTTAAATTTTGGATCGGGCTATTAAATTTTCACTAGCACGAATTGAGCCCATGATGGTCACACACCTTATCGGATAAGGCAATCGTGGAATTATATATTTGATTAGATTTATAGAAATCTGACTATTATTCTCGGTTAAACATGCACGTAAATTACCGAATTAGATTCGGTTAAATACAGAAAGATTTACGTGTGATATTGATTTTCTTTATAATCAAAGATTTCGATTTGGCGAAAATCGCGTAACCATATCTTCATATTTTGTTAGTAAGATATATATATATATATATATATATAGACACATACGGAAGATACAGAAAAGATATAGGCAGTTAGCCTTGATATAAATATAGGTAAGCTTCCTTTTTCAAGGGGACGAGATTCTTCTTTTTTTTCGGCTGAGAGAAAGTGGACCAACCAGGAGGAAATTTAAATCAATATAAAAATTCCGAGTGTGACAGATTATTGAGAAAGAGTTTCTCAATTCTTACGAGATACCTGGTGTGGATACCGTGGAGGCGTACACATATGCGTCTAGGCAAAGGATCGGCTTCAACAAATTTGTAATCAGATTATTTAGTTCGTGCAGTCAACCCGAGGAATCAACACAAGAACCAATTCAGAGTTTATGTAGGTATGATTTCTAAACACACACTTTGTTTTAATTCCGAATTATCTCAAAGTGATCCCTGATTGGGAATAAAAAATTTTTAAATCGTGTTTCTGCTGCGTTTCGATTCCCATCAAGAAGATGGTCGTGGTCGCTAGGAAGGACTGAGCATCGGAAGTGGAGCTCGGAGATGACGGAGGAGGCTTAGAACATCGTCGTCACTCTGGCTTGAAAGCGTTGTTCAAGTGGGTTCACAGGATGTCAGCGTGTCGGGCTCTGTGAGGCAGAGGGCTCAGAGAAGCATAGGAAGGAGTCGAGACTGAGGAGCTCGACTGGCGGCAAAGTTGGGATCGGAGAGGTGGGCTATCAGGCGGGGTCAGAAAAGAGGAGATGGTCGCGGGTAGTGACGAGACCACGTGATCTCGGTTCTATAGGTTGCTCGGCGGGTAGTGGAATTGCTATGGCAAGAGGAGGAACGATGATGGATGATGAGTTGAGGAACAGAGATCTGGGAAGAACACGGTGGCGCGGTGAGGGATGAAGAGGTCAACGACCACTGTAAGTTCGATTGCCGAGCTCCAGTGCGGCAAGAGACAGGAACGATGAAGGCATGAGGTGCTGCTGAAGGCGGGGACGGTCGGCTACATCTCTTGGATGGCCACGATCCTCCCTCCTTCGTGCTGCTATTGTCACCGACGGTTTTCTCCCTTCTCTGAGCCTTTTTTCTTTTTCTCTTTCATTGCAGCTTCCAAGGAAAAGGATTGCGGCTCCCCTCTATGTCAAACTCTAAGTTGGATTGTATATCATATCATTTTTATTATATTTTTATTTTATATTTTCTTATCAAAATTTACTTAATTAAGATTTATTTGAAAAAGAAATTCAGGAAAAATCCCTCAAATATGCACCGCATAATATTTCGAACACTTTTAGTCTCTCCTGACCCTTACTACTCTCTGGAGCAAAAAAAATCATTATTTTGTTAGCTTATTCTCAACCTCTTGATACTGTTTTCTATTTTTTCTTTAATCTCTAATGAATTTAGAGCTAGATGATATTGATCATGCTAAATTTGGACCTCTCATTAATTAGATACAATTTTTCAAATAAAACTGGCTAAGATGCTTGAATATGATAGATTCAATCAATTTCACTTAAAAATCGTATCTTTTTCTCTGGATCACATCTATGGGTTCAAAATATGTCAAATTGAAGCTAATTTGATCCTCTTCATGATGACTATGAATTTTCCCTATAATCAATTCAATTAGATCATCAATTTTAATCTCAAACATTACATTAGGTCTGATATGGGCACGTGTTCGCTCAATTTTTTCGAGATCCGATTTCAGGTACCTTCTGAGCCAAAATGAGGTGTCAATACAATGCATCAAACGGATTGCAAATTGGAGTAGAAATGAGAAAATTATGGTCAAACAAAGGAAATTCCATGTAAAAGCAGGCCATTGCGGTTCACTGGTCAACAAGTTTCAAACTATGTTTCAAGATAGAAAAGTATATCTTCTTGGTTCTAATGACCTAGGCAAGCTTCCAGAAGTAGTCCCACATATATTCCTACAATTAATGGTCTGAAAATAAAGAGGAAAGTGGTCAAAGACTTGGAATATTAAGCAGCATCTTGATGGGAAAGTTAGAGATAAAAAAATATCTCATAGTTTCCAATTCCCTCACTATTTAAGGGCACCACTTCAGCAGCTTGGGAAACAACTTTTACCATCATTCTTTAGCATATTTTGATTGTTTCAGGAGCAAGGAAGGGCAACAACTTAAAGCAAAGAAGAGAAAGACATGCCTAATGCTTTTTGGAGTCATAATCGAGAGATTCGCCTTCTTCACGATCTTGAGTTTTCTCTATCCTTTCTCTTTTTTTGTTTTTATGATGTTGTTCATTCTGTTGACTCTTGTATATTTTATCTTTATATTGAACTAAACCCCTACATTCCTAGGGAGAGCAATGGAACTTACTTTGATGTCTTAAAGCTAAGTTCTATTCTCATGTATATGATTCTATTGAGGTACGCCTCCTAGGTGTTATTTATGTATTTCTCATACTTTATGCTTTCGTTTGGCTTGATCATCCACGAGAATGATCTTGAGATTGAGAGAAGACTCGAGAGAGTGAATCAAAATCATGCTAGAGAATGCATAGTTTAGGTTAACTCACATTGAGAGGTGGGGTTATTTGTGTGAGCGCATCGAGAGATGGTAAATACCCTAGATAGCCAATTAAGTTGGTTTTACTGGCCTTTCAACACTAACCGCCCAGAGATAGAGTGGGTTAGTGTCTTTCGCTTAGGTAAATTTTTGCGACATTGAGAGGTGCGTAAGGAGATGGTGGGGAAATCCTAGAACCTTAGGTTAATAATATGATGAAATTAATTGCATGAGAGATAGACTTAGTTTAAGACTAGAATAAGGGAAGTTGTGAACCTAGGTATATTTAATTAATTGATTACTTGTTTTTCAGTTTAATTGCTTGCTTTCTTAATTACTTTCTACTCCCATTATTCGATTGACTTGATTTGGATACGATCATGCTAATTTTAGTGTTTCGTAGTGGATTTGAAAGATGCCTCGTGGGAATGACATTCTACTCACTCTATATTACTTGTTAACGATATGTATACTTGCATGCAATTCTATTTACGCAGTAGCACCTCACCATCTTATGTAGGATCCAATTGTTGAACATTATCACGGATTCAAAATAAAACAATTTTCATTCATGTGGAGGATTGTTGAAAAAATGACATTTAAGTATGTGAATGATAAATTGTTTCTTAGGAAAAATGATTAAGGCAACATAAAGATAGAATTAATTTGAATTGATCCAATGTAATTAATGCAGTAATGACAGTATTAGTTCAAGTGTAGATGCCATTGATATGGTAATGACTGTATTAATGCAAGTGTAACTGTAGTCGTATTAATGCAGCGTAACCATCGAACTAATACTGTGATGACAATATTAACATAATGTAACAATTGAATTAATATGGTAATAGTCGTATTAATGTAATGTAACGATCAACACAATATTAATACATTTTAATGATTGATTTAATTAGCATTAAATGACATGACCTCTATATATTGAGCATTTTGCTCAAAGCTGAACACAATTTTTTCAAACTCAAAACATAAGCTCTCCCTCTATTTTTGTGCATGGTTTTTCAAGTAGTGTTCAGATCCTGCTCAATTTGTCATGGAGCTCGAAGTTTGGTGCAAACTTCTTCTCCACAAGTCGTTGTATGCTAGAAGACTAGCAGAATCGAGAGAGGAGGAATTAGTTTTAAGGATACTGTAATTTATCACAGGTCTCTACATTCTATAGTTTATTGCTCTCGACTCTTCATTTTCTATTTCATTATATATTAATATAGTGTCAATTTAAAATACAAAAGAACTTAATGTTTGTCTAATAGGAAAAACCTAAAGAAAAGTTGCAATTGGTATCAAATGACGGATAAACAAGCTGATAGCCAAGAAGAACCAGCTGGCAACTTTACAACTCTACAGCCTTGAGGGAATAGAAATATTCTAAGTATATTAGGAGACCAACCGAGAAGAATCAAAAGATGTCAGGAATCAACTAAAAGAGTATTTAGTTGTCTGTATGGCACCTAAGGAATTACCTCCTTCAAGGAAACATGATCATAGAATCCCTTATAAACAGAGTTATTAGCCTATAGATATTTGGCCCTATCAACCTACTGCAACATAGAATGTATGTGATGTTATAGCTGACTTGAGAATGCTCGATTCAAGGATTATATTGTTTTATGGAATTCTTTAAGATATTGAGAAATCAACTGAAATGAAATAAAATGATATTAGTAAAATTATAAATAGAAGATTACATAATATAATCATTAAACCAATCACAAATAATATTGAAATTGATTGGAAATTTAGAGGATAAGTTTTGAAATTAGAATTGTGTGGGCAAGACGTTTCCAAGAAATTTTCTTGAGGATGAATATTTCCCTGCAATATTGCAATGTAGTTTCAACGGAAATACCTAACCCCAGGATACAATGCCGACGAGGAGAAATCGTGATGGAAAACACGAGACTCCTTCACTAGAACTCATGCCAATAAATAGAAATAAAGCACAATAATATATGAAAGTAATAGTAGGACAGAAAAAGAATGAACTCAAAAATTTGGCAGAATAGACTCTTGCAAGTTTGCCTATATATACACATTCAATACAACAATCAAATTATTTATTTTCCTTTTGAATTACTTGACCATGGATAATATTAATATCACTTTTAAGTAGTTGTAATGGTCATTTGACCATTATCATAATTAAATCACGTGACAATTATAATAAATTCTTGAATAATTCACAAATACAATTAAATATATAATAATCCCTCACACTTATTTACTGATAATAATTCATGTTAGCACATATTCATACACAACACAACCACAGATACAACATATATATAACAGTCATTCAATAATGCAAATATAGTTACAATCATAATCACAACTATAATAGTAATCACACTTATAATCACAAATATAATTTATAAGAAATAAAATAATTGGGTTATTGTATAGTGCATGACTTGATGGTGGCGAAGGCTTGAACCACAAGTTTAGAATGTACATCCAAAGGATCTACAATCACACTATACATGCATTCTAGTTCATTATAGACAGCGCCAATTTCAGTCGGCCTTGCGCTTTCTCGGTTTAGCAAGTACTCTAGGAATTTACTGGTAATCCACATAAAGCGGCCACTCACATTCATACTTGCATAGGCAGTCTCATTAGGAGTGTCCGCAAATCGCTTTATCTCTCAACCTTTTTTAAGGATATGAGAACTGCTAAAGATAAATGTCCAACCTATCTTATTGTGGAAATTCAGTGCATTAAACCAGATATAGGACTTTAAGAAATTACCCCCACCATTTCTCATATATGATAACAATGCACTGGAAATGTAAACATGTATTACATTTCAAATATGATCCATAGCAAAAAGCCCCTGAACCTTCAAAACGTAATTTCCTTTGAAAAAGCTAATTACTTGTAAAAGGCATCACCATAAAGAGAGTAGGATCCACTTAGACCGTTTAATAGTTCCATGTCTGCTAGATTTATAATTCATCTCCTTATAAAAGGATTTACAAGCATATGCTTGTCTTAATAGGTGGATTTTCACATGTTTATATGCTTGTCTTAATAGGGTCATTTTTAATTACCTCTACCAAAATATTATCTTATCTGTTTTCATGGAACAACTAGTTTATACGTATCTTTTCAAGTAGAGAAAATTCCTCGAAACATGTTATCGGACGTTGAGAGTTCCGACTTGACAAAAAGAAATCTTTTATTTAGCCATGCACGAGGCCTAGGTTGGGACTTTAATCGGGATTGGATTGGAGTCGCCACTAATCATTTAAGGACTAGTCCTAAGGTTGATCAGAAACCTATTATTAGCCTAAGTGATCATGATACCAACCACCTAGGTATTTATTAGTCTTGAAACCGAGATTCAAGTCCGAAGGTCCTGTTACGTATCTTGAAGCTCATGAGCCAAAACGCGCCCAAAATTGGTCCCTGAGTTTAGGTTGTTTGTTTGTTTGCATATTTTACTCTATCCAATTATTGCCATGATCAGAGTTTGAATCGATGGCCCACAGCGTAAATCGGCAATCCATACCACGTTCATAGCATGTCACTATCGTCTTAATCTAAGTGCAGAAAATAAAGGGTTTCACTATTATCGGGTTTACAAACATTCATCACCATCTCTCTCGATCACTACTGACCCCATTACATTGGTGCACTCAAATACATGTATTTTCCCCAATCCCATATACAATTGAACAATATACATCAATCATCACCACCCAATACCATTGATCAAATCAGTTACGATCAATTCATTCATTTTGGGATAATTCTAAAAAAATTAAAATTAAGGAGTTAATTTCAAAATTTTAGGGAACGACATGGAAATTAAATTAAATCACTCAGGGACTTGATTAAAAATTATAAAAAAGATTTTTTCTATTTTGAAAGACTTAAAAATACCCCAAGGACTGATTTGAAGCATTTCAGAAAGTTCTGGACCCTATAAGAACTTCTGGACTGATTTGAAACACCCTGGAAAGTTTGGATGTTAAACATCTAAATGCCAAAACCGGCTTGGGACTTCTTCAAAAAAATTTATGGAATTGATCTCCAAAGATCTTACAAACATTTAGGATTCATTTTCAAGCAAATAGCACTGTAGGGACTGATCTGAAATTTCGCAAGAATTCTGGACTGAACTGAAAAATTTGGTAAAAAAATCCTGGACTGACTTGTAATACTCCAAGAAGTTCAAGGACCGTTCCCTAGACTCTACAAAACTTAGGACTGCTCTAAATCAAACATAATCCTCAGGGGCTGATTTGTAAATTCGTACAATGGAGGCTGGACTGAACTGAGACAGTGCAAAAAGTTCACAAAATCGAATTTTGACAACCCATTTCATCGTTGCAATTTTTCACAACTCATTTTCCAGTCATTCCCTGATTTTCCTTAAAAATATTTTGTCTTTTTGTCTTTTTTTTATTTTTCATTTGCATTTTATCATTTTTATATTTTTTTAAGAAAGATGAACAATATATATTTACACTTAAAAACCCTAGCTAACAAGTTGACATTTTTTTAATGACCCTATTCCATTTTTCTTCATGAAAACATGAATCCTAATTTTTTATTTTTCATTTTTTTGTATTTTCGATTTTTTCACAAAACATTTATTTCAAAAAGAAAAAAAAATCAAGGGCATGGCCTAAATCCTGATCAATAAATTATATTTATAGCTGTGATGGTGATGATGATGATGTTGAGGAGTGAGTGGAACACGAACTCGCTTCAATGTCGGACCGGGTCTCGGGATCGGATTGGAGACGGATTCGAACTCGATGACGGGCTCGGGCTCGGGCTCGGGCTCGGTCGGCAATGGATCGAAGTCGGTCACGGGCTCGTATCAGCGGCGGACTCGATCTCGATGACTAGCTTGGGCTTGGGCGGGGGTCGGCGAAGAACTCCAACTCGGTGTTGGAATCGGGTTCGGATCGGTGACGGATTCGAAGACAAATGAATTTGGGACGGGATGAGTGCTCTTGAATTTTTGCTCAACACATGAGTCTAATTCAAGAGTGGATATTGAAGAGTGTGTTCAATGTGTGTGCTTTTACAAGTAAATGGAGAGCTATTTATAGAGGATTTCTGCAAGGGACCTAGTTGTAGCACACATAGAAGTTTAAAGGGCCAAATAACGAAAGTAAATAAAATAAAATAAATTAAAGAGAAAATTACATATATGGTACATTTTTTTTTTTTCGTTACAATTTAGTACATTTCCTTTATGAATGTTTTATAATAGTACATTTCCTTTTTTCCGTTACAGTTTAGTACATTTTCTTTCAAAATTGTTACAGTCTAGTATATTTTCTTTCAAAATTATTACAGTTTACTACAAAATGTTTAAGTACCGTTAACACCGTCAATGCTTGATAACGTGGCTATCTGACATGGACGCGAATTTAATGTTGTACCAATGCTAAACGGCATTGACGGTGTTAACGGCAGTTTGACGTTTTGTGGCAAATTGTAATAATTTTAAAAGGAAATGTACTAAAATATAATGAAAAAAAGGAAATGTACTATTATGAAATATTTTATAAAGGAATGTAGCAAATTGTAACAAAAAAAAAATACACCATTATGAAATATATCGTAAAGGATATGTACTATTTATGTAATTTTTCCATACAGTTAGTGAGAGTCCAATTATTAGATGGTTAGTAAAGATAAGGGTTGGCCGAAGAGCTGTGGCCCATGAGCACCTAAACGGTGAGCTGATGGTGGATGGGATCTTCTTGTTGAGGCACTATAATTAAAGTCACTGGCCCCCTCCTCTGACTTATATCATTAGGATTGAGGTTCTGGATAGTCACCTTCTTTCTTCGAATATCGAAGAATGGTTGCTAGTAGAGGGCGGGGGTGGGGCCAAAGACCAACAACCCGATTGAGAAATCCGAGACCGGGTATCTACAATGCATTATTTTTTCTTTTACTGCTATCTATAAGTTATCCGAGCCGTTTATATTCCGGGGCCCGTGATGTTGCTGGCATGGATCAGCTGCTGCTGAAGATATACAAGATGCGCGTGTAATTAAACGAACCGGGCTGCTGCCAACATAGACGGTGCAAGAACAGCACGTCACGGGTAATGTTTTTAAGCTTGTTGCCATGCTATTAAGAGTCTGAGTTCCGTGTTTTATTTCGAGAAAATTACAGTTGCGACCTGTAAGTTTATTATAATTTTATATATATTTTGACATGGAAGTCAATAATCATTGGAGCCCTTTTGATGATATGACAAGGGGCAGGGCGGGTCCCGAGGGGGAGCGTAGTGGAGACAGTGAAGGAGTGGTTGGAACTTGGAGGTGTGCTGCTGACCTCAGAATACGTTCAAAATGACTAGAGAGACCAGCAGCATCCGCCATCGGGGACGAATATTATGTAATATATATTTATTTATTATAAATGTGAAAATTAGTTTAAATAAAAAATTGATTTGTATTGTAATTTTATATTATTAAATAAATGTAATTTTAATCGATTCCAGGGTATGATCTGATCTCGGTGGGGGAGTAGCTGTGAAGCTGTACAGCAGCTAGCCAATCAGACGACGTCGCTGTGCCGACACATTCGGTCATGTCAATTGTCATCGCCGTGGACCGGACCCACCGGCCATACATCGCCTACTCTGACCAGTGACTGGGACCCATGCCCTTCGACCCCCACGTCATCCAGAGAAGCTCCCAATTCCCATCCCATTTGATTTTAATTACTTAGCAGCATGGAAAAATAAAATAAAATGCTCGACCTGAAAATTGTAAAGTCTCGAATTCAATTTTTATCAGTAAAATTTTTCATGTATTTTTATTTTCTTTGATTTTTGAATAAATATTAAATATTATTGTTCTTGAAATGTTCATGATGTGTAATCATCGGGACAGACAGCTTAAAAATATTCGAGTCCATAAAGTTAACCTCTTTTTCTTTTTTTTGTCCTTATTTTATTCGGAGGCTGTCCGTCCCGTCCAACGGAAGTTTCCATCTCTCTCTCTCTCTCTGGCTGAAGTTTCAATCTGTAAAAGAGAGTCATTAATACTGTCCATTTTATTTTACTGATTAAAAAACTCTTTTTCTTTTTTGGCAATTTACTTCATTATTTATCTTGCAAGTGTACGGCAAATTTAACACCTTTCTTGAGTGGTTCAGGATCCAACGGTGACCTTCCCTCTTTATGCATGCAGAGGTTTTTCAGAATGGGAAAATTACATTAATTGTACATTTCTTTTGAAAAATATTTTATTGTGGTATATTTTTTTATTTTAATTTGGTATATTTCCTTTATGAAATGTTCATAATAGTACATTTTCTTTTTTTCGTTTCAGTTTGGTACATTTTCTTTCAAAATTGTTTCAGTTTAGTACATTTTCTTTCAAA
>JAOYND010092431.1:0-10797 GCA_025802135.1 Lagerstroemia fauriei | reverse complement strand
TAATTAACTCTAAAAAGAAGTGAATCATAATTAATAAATTGATTAAGTGTGGGGATAAGGCAAGAATTGAGTCAAACAGTCAAAATAACAAGTAAAAAAGGAACATAATTACAGGGTGGAAAAAGATAACTTTATAAAAAATAAATAAAATTAATAGAGTTCACATTAAAATTTTCCCCGAGTTTTAAGGCGACTGGTGCTGGAAAGATGTCCACTGAAATTCGCACATGAATAAGGCTTTTCACGTGCAAAATGTGATGAACAAGATTCATGGTACATTTGCAGACAGATCGATCCAGTGGCGCACTGGAAACAAAACCAAACAAACCAAACCTTGAAGAAAACAAAACGGTCGGTATGTACGTACGTGTTTTCTATGGAGAAAAAAACTAAAGACAAAAATAAATTTAGCAGAATAAATAAAAACATATTTCCTGGTTTTCTTTCAGTTTCCATTAATTATAAGAAAATACATTGGCAAAACAAGAAAATAAATAATTTCACTCTGTTTGGGACCATCCTATTATACAATCTATGAAATGAAAGGAATAAAATTCTTCACTTAGAAGAAGAACCAAATCCATTGAACTTCTTGAATAAAAATTATAAAATGTATGTTGAGTATATCACTGCCTCTAGCATGAATGATCATTTTGATGCTGTCATTCAAACGGACAAGGCCATCGATAGTGTGCAGCGTCATCCCCTGAGTAGTAATTGTTTTGACCTCTATTGCTCAGTACCGGCCATTCACATCTTTGTGGACGCTGCTTGGAAATCTGGTGAGGCCTGTCTTGCAGGGGCAGCTTTCGGGGAGGGAGAAGAAATCATATGCTGGAGCCAGAAAAATAAAGCCTCTTCACCCTACCAAGCTGAACTCAAGGCAGTCCTCTTGGCATCAGAGATTGCCCTAGCAATATTCTCGGATGCGCACAAGTAGTAATGGGAGCATCGAGGAAATAAAATCCACCGTGGGATTCACATCTCTTACTTTTGGATCTATTTGCTCTTGTATCTAATTTTGATGGCCGGAGATAAGCCGGATAAATAGGAGTCTTAATATACTGGCACACTCATTATGTAAAAGGGGTTTTTTGTCCCAAACTCATGATGATTGTTTCTGGAACTCCTTTATATAAATGAATGTTTATTTTACTGAACAACAGAAATTATAAGAAAATAAAATTATGAAGGTATAAGATGTTTAAAAAGACTGATAACTGTAGGTGACATATCTCTCGAGTTGAGAATAGGATCCTACATCGAAAAAATATAGATAATTGAAAATTTTACCAGAACGACGTTAAGATTTTACAGTCAAATTGTTGGACCGTTATCTCATAATTACCGATATATAAGGATAAAGAATTCAATAACTATTTTTCGGTCTGTACTACAGGTGTAAAAAAATCTTACGGGTCATAATTAATTCATTTTAAGCAAGACGGGCTCATTGGAGTATAATTCGCAAGACTCAAATCGAGAATTTACGTACAGCCATTTTCCAACATATTGAGAAGCACGAGATCATGAAATTTCCCTCGAGAAGAGGGATGCGAAGAGAATCAGTTTTATTCCCTTTCGTTTTCTTTCTCTCTTTCCTTTTTCCTATGTACAAACCTAAGACATCTGTGTTTTCTAAGAAAAGTGGGAATCAATACAACCACAGAAATGGAGTCGAATTCATGACCTGGACACATATATAGGACAAATCATCATTCCTCGATTCGTAATCTCGAACCTTCGATTCTGGGTTTGCCATTCGAGTACGTAGTAATCGCGCACGAGCCGGTACGGGACACGGTCACGATTCTAGGAAGCCGGTAAGCCGGAGTATCGAATTCCTGACTTCGCTTAGATCCCTCCCCTTCAGCGTCCGCCCGATCCCCGTGCACACCGAAAAGGCCATCTTCCCGGCAATCCTCCGCCCCACCATCACGTGGGGCGGCACCATTTCTCCGTCGTTGTCCTCATCGTCGCAGTCGTAAAACTCGAGCCCGTGACATGTACTCCTGCTGCCGGGATCCCTTTTCCGGTGGAAGAAGTCGCAGGGGATGTCGACCGGAACTGTGTGGATCACCACCTTGTTCTTGTTGTTCTTGCTCGACGACGACTTCCTCGGCCTGCCACGTCCCTTGCGGGAGCTCGAGCTCGTGTCGTTGTGGTTGCCGTCGAGTTCCCGGGTGATTTGGTCGGAGGAGAAGATGATGTCGGATTCGTGAAACTCTAAATCCATGGCTTGGGGGTAGGGCTTCTATGAAACTTGGAAGGGAGGAGACTGCAAGGGTTTTTCTCAGCATAGGCGTACAGGGGAAGACGAGAGGAGTGGAAAGGAAGACATAGAAGAGAGACGACGGGAGATGGGAAATTATTTATAGGGACGGTGGGAAGAATAAATAAATAAATAAATAATAATTTACTTATTTATTTATTAATAGATAGCTTGCAGAAATCCCCCAAAATCGAACATAAAGCGTAGCGATCACACTTTGGATTTTGTCTTTGTTGTCAGATTGCATCACCAGTAAAGCGTCGATTTGGAAAATATTTTCGATCACGTTATCTAAAAAAATATCATTAATTTTATATTATTCAATTAATTATCGTAATTCTTATTAATTAAACAATTTTATTAGCATTTTTGGTTTACGTGTGGGTGTGATTAAATTGTTGTTTTTATTATTGACACTCTTAATATCTATAAATTTATAGAGTAGTGGCTTCCAGTACCCATTATAAGGTCAGTCTATAAAAAATAAAAAGAATTTTTTTAATTTATAAAATTTGAATATAATATTTTATTAAAAAGTGGCAAAATAATAAAAAAAACTTGATTTTATAGAGGGATCCATGCTACAAAAGCTCCAGTCAGTAGATGTCTTTAATGGCAAATTTGGCTATGGGATTTATAGGTCGGCTATGCACTTTTTTCTTTTTGGGCAAGTAATTAAGCAACCTTTTTTTTCTTGCCATTCTTATTCAGCATTGCTTGCTAACCATGTCCTCGATCATTGGATTTAACCGAACCGATTCGCTCTTAAATCGTTACACGGTATTGTACCGTACGTGTTGATCTCGTTTTTCTTCGCCAAGATGGATCATGACTTTGATTTATCGGCCTCGGAAAGATACAAGCTCATATGTATAATGGAATTATAAGAGTTAGATTTCGAAATACAAGAAATTTCATATGATAGAAAATGCATAACTTATGCCATTTTTCTGTTTATTTCATTCAAATGCTCAATTGATGGAATAGTTTCCTTTGTTGATAACCTGTGAACTGCTGTAGTCAATACCACATAGCTACTCTTGAGCTTAAAAGTCTACGAATTTCACGTGTAACACTGGCTTTCTTGGAGTTGACATTATACATCCATTCCCCATACGTGGAATTGATGTAGTTTTTCTACGTTTTATTTTTTATTTTTTATTTTTTATTTTTAAATTTTGTGCTTGTCCATTGTGTATAGAATCTGAATTTTTAGTAATAGCTAGATTAAAAATTCATCGAGGGTATAGTAGTAATTTTCATCCAATAATCGTCATCAACACTGATGGCCCGTTTCATTCGCAGGAAATAAAATGACAGGGAAAAGAATAGCTAGAGAATAAAAATTAAATTTTGCTGGAACGATCTTATTTAGTTGAAGAGAATTAAAATAAGAAACAGAAAATGTTTAAAAAAAATTAAAATGAGCATGTACATATATAAATAAATTTTAAATTAAATTTTTTTTAAAAAAGGAGTGATAAAAATTGAAAATTTAAAGGATAGTTAAAGGAAACACAAGCATTTTTATGGGAAACAAATCATTTGGGTGAACCTCAAATGATACTAGCATTGATAATGAACTTAAAACTATTCTCGAATAGTGTGCTGGCCTGTTGGTCCTAAAACTCTAGTAACATGTGTCAACATGCTTATGGTCCTTCTTGATTGTATTATTGTCTTGTGTCCGGTCTGTTTTGTATTATTATCCTTTATAATAGAGATGTTCTATCATGTATCTTGTCCTTGCTCCTTGGTATTGGAAATCTTTTCTTCTCATTGAGGTAGGATACCTCATAGTGGAAGTCCATCTTACTACTGAAGGATTTTCGGAGAGGAGAATCAACTGAAAGAGTGACTGCTAATGATTGGAGTTACGATTAGATTTGTCTAACAGTACAATCAATTACTCATTTCTTTTTTGCCTGGATGGATATGTCAACTGCACTTACGGATAAGGGTGGTACGAACGAAAGAAATACATACTTCATGGAGATATATGCATCGAGCTCATAGAAAGAGTTTTACCATGTGTTAAAAACTCTGGTCCAGATGTTTTAATTTATATTAACAACATTTTCTCTCGAATAAAAATTCTACTCTTTTAAGTTCTCTAAGATCTTTAGGATCACCAATGAAGTACCGATGAATAATTCCGATGGCTACTGCAAGTTCTTACGAAAGACAGCTAATCTGATTCATCTGAGATAGAGAAGTACTCTACCAATCTCGTAGGACTCCACCAAAACAAGTGATAAAATCAGCAGGAATATCATAATTATCGTGATTATTGAGGACTGATTTGTGAGCCATCTGATGAAATTTGTGGCCAGGATCGCTCCTAAGCAAATGATTACTCGAAGGAAAAGGACAAAAACCTTTGACAGACGGAGCCATGAGCTGCTAGTCCCAGTCGAGCGGAGCCGAACTGAACCGACCGGCTGAAGTAATGCTCGCTCGCCAATGATTAGCTGAAGCCGTGAGTCTAAAGTCACAGCTCGGCGCATACGACGGCTCTTTCCCCGCGTCAAAGCGGGTTGCGGGGCCCGTAACCGTGGCCGGAGAAAGGACGGAGGCGGAGGATATGGCAATCCAATGGTTTCGTGACACGTGGGAGCTGAGCTGTCGTCGACTCCCCGTCGTTCTGAAATGCCCACGTTCTTTCGTGTAAGTATCGATTAGTGGTCGGGTCCACAATTGAATTAAGTGAAAAATTGGTCTCATTGCATAGCTAATTTAATGAAGTATAATTGAAACATATAGAGATAAAAATACTGAGAATCCTATATATTTGTCGATTATTTTGTAATGAGTCCTAAATATTTTAAAGTGTTAAATCAAGTCATATATGTTATCTATGTTGTAACATCGAGTCATTTCCATCACCTACCATTACTTTAATATGACGTATCACTAATATACGTCAGTTTAAAGTAACGGTAGATGATTGAAAAGACTCGCTGTTGTATCGTGGACAATATATAGAACTTAATTTAACACTTTAAAATATTTAGGACTCACTTGTAAGAATCGACAAACATATAAGACTTCCGGTGTCATCTTCTCAAATCTTATATATTCACGATAAATAAATAATACTTACTGAATATGATCTCCAGATTCATTGCGCAGACAGTTGTTTTTCCCCCTTTCTTCTCCGATATTCGAAAACTCGACCGACTCCCACCGGATTCAAATCCAATTCGTGCCAGCCCATTAACGACACAACTCTTTTAATCATAAATTTTCATTTATTCACAAGAATTGAGCATAAAAAGAAGGACATCCTTGAAATGATTAATTAAGGTGAATCTGTGTGCGGATTTTGTATTCTATGATTGCTATATGATGCGTCCTTTTATTTATTTATGGGGAAGCAAACTGAAGTCTTCGTAAAGGGATAAGTCCCATTCTTAATGTTTGGGAAGCAAATTACAAGAACCATTCCAAGGAAACGTGGCACATTATGTAGGGACGTCCGTGTTCACAACATAATCATAGTAAGAGAATCTTTTTTAATTTTTAATTTTTAATTTTTAATTTTTTTGGATTTCAAGCTTTCGTGATACGAGACCACGATCCCGAATTCGATATGCCTGGACACGGCTCGGTCGCGTTTGATTTGTAAACTTTATGTTCGATTGCACACCGTAAAAAGGAGTTGACGGTTAACACATGTAGTAACCACCCAAACAGTACACGTACATCTTCCACACGTGGAGAATATAAAGACTTTGTCTAGTTTGCTAGCTTACTCGGTTTAATAAATTCTATGATTTTGACCCGTAATCGTTTGAATTTTTCTTTATATATATATATATATATATAATCTATGCTATTATTTTCTCATCTTATTTTAAATTTCTTAAATTTACATACTACCGCATAAAAACCTCTTTATTACTGAAACCCTTTGTTATTTTGTGAGTACAAAAATAGATTTAAAATTTTTTTCACTAAAAAATTGTTGAAATATAACAAAGATATTCGTTCGAGAGAGAGGGAATAGGTCCCCAAAAAGATTAGAACTTTTTCGTGTTCATAAATGAGGTATTTTCGACAATGACAAATGAATGATAAGGACATGCATCTTATCATATGTTCGCATGCATTAGCCAAAATTATGCTTATTTGTCAAAAAGTGATTGGACCCAGAAAAAGGCATTTTTTTTACAGTCTTGTTGTCCCGTTAGGTCTGTCATTTTACTCTTCCTTTAACTTTTTCTTGATTTTCATCTATTAGATTAATTTTATAAATAAGTTTTTGGATTAACTGCTATTTTTCCTTTAACAATATATTGGATTCAAGTTTTCGGAGCAGAGAAAATTTCTGATCGAGATGGTTTTACTCCTTAGTTGGTCAATTCAGTCCGAACATGGTCCCGTTGGTTCGATACCTTCCCCCACTCTCACGATTGGATTGGCACCATTTCCTTAGATCCATATTCGAAGCTAAACATTTTTCGATCTGTACGACCCCATTTAGTCCACGTTCGAGTCAGACCAGCTCATTGATGGGTAAAATTTTCTGAAACTTGAATTTTCTCCCACCACACTCCTTGAATCCCAGATCATGTCAAGAAGAAGAGTCATCGGACTGCCTTGCTTAATGAGAATCGCGACGTGAGGACTATGGATACAGGATTATAAGCGCTTAAAATCAATTCGATTAGAAATGAGATCGCGTATTATACTATCCGGAAACTTACATTCTACCCACCACACTGACCACGCTGAGAGTTTTGGAGCTCTCCATTTCCTTACTGATCTTATTTTCACCTCATCCGATCACGTTTTTTAATTTCTTGGATTTCTGACTTCGATACGAGTTATTCCGTACAGCACAAGTATATCCAGAACGGATTGTACGTTTTCCAGGCTGTGACGAAAGAAATACCATCGGTTCTACGGAACCTTCGGGTGGCAATTGACAGTTGATCGTGTTAGAGTTGACCTGGAATGTTCATGCCACGTGGCCATACAAATTTAGTGTAAGAAAACTTAGGGAAAATATTAGTTTTAGTCCTCAACCTTTTGGGTTATTTTCACATTTGACCTAAACATTTTTTTGGGTTGATTTCCGTTCTCAACCTTTCAAATATTGTTCAGTTTTAGTCGTTTACTTTATTTTTAATATTAAAAAAAGGTAATTAGCTTTTTTAATATTAAAAATATATTTTTATATACAAATTAAAAAATAAATTAAAATTTTAACAAAAAATAGGATCAAATCCGACCATTACGGTTCAGTTACTAGTAGTATCACAGATTGTTGATAACTTTCTCGGGGACAGTTTCCAGTCGAGTCACCACTAATCCCTTTTCTTATATCGAGAGTTTCTCCATTTTTATAATTGTAAAAATAATTGGTAATTAAAATTATATTTTTAATATTAAAAAACCTAATAACTTTTTTTTCAATATTAAAAATAATGTAAAAGATCAAAATTAAATAATATTTGAAAGGTTGAGAACTAAAATCAACCAAAAATAAGGTTTAGGTCAAATGTGAACATAATTTAAAAGGTTAAGGACCAAAAACAACTTTTGGTAAAACTTATATCCATGTATATATTGGGATTACCAATTTATTTTTTTGATAAGTAATATGGGATTACCAATTTTAAAAAAAGTATGTTATGTTTTTTTATTACAAAAAGATTCACGGGTCTCAAAAAGGATAAAAGGAACGAAGGAATAAGCTAGATTGATTGAGATGAAACGACGTCTCTTTTTCTTAAATAAGGTCTCAAGTTCGAATCTTGTGACCGAAGAAAATTTACATTGGGAGAATTTTATTCTCTAGCGGGCTCTCCCGACTCAATCTGAATTAATCATGGATCATTGGGTTTCTGAATACCAGTGGTACAGATCGAAAAAAATCGAATGTAGAACCTCTAATTAGTTTCAGACCGGGTGTGATGATATGTACTGAATCCCCATTTTCTCTTACTGAGTATATTATTCCTCTGCACCCAAGGTTCAAATCTCCTCGAGACCAGTCTGCACCTCTGGATTTACTTTGCCATATGTGCTCTTGTAGGCGTGCGTGCACGGTCATGAGAATTAGCCGAGCAAAACCGGATACCTCATGATATACATATGCATATATATATATATATAAATATGTTGTATATTATTTCAATATAAAAATATATCCACAGGGATAAGCAAGTGATTACCTTTTTTGGTGATTCAAGCAATCTCGCATCTTCAACCATATTTTCGAAGTGACTGGAAATAGGGTTTTATATATTGTCGTTGTCAACACCGACGATTCACCGCTGATTCCCGACTCATTCCTTATCATCATCTGGTAATAAATCCAAAAGTCAGACCAATAATTAACGGTCACTTTTGTGGTAGAGACGTACAGGCCTTTTTCATAAGACTAAACACCATGAAGTGGTCTCGGTCGAATTATTAACCGAATCTAATCCCCGTTTCGGATAAGATGCTATTACCAGTGGGTTCCGAACTCGAAAGTGGGTAGCAGTGTTCAACGTAACTTCTGTGGAAGAACGAGCAATTAGTAAGAAACCGAGCATCTGCACAATTATCGTATAGTAGCTTGCTCGCGATCTCCGATCTCCCAAGCGAAGTCACAGCAAGGCAGAAGCATTCCCCTCCATTAATGTAGAAGGGCAACATAGCAGCGTTCCTGGTCCCATACGTAAGTGATTGATGGCCCGGATACTTTGTGAAGGATGAAATGGGCCGTGATTTTGGGCTTTTAGTGGGCCACAATTTTAATGGGCCTATTTACCAAAGCCCGGCCCATAATCATCCTGAAGAAATTTGAGTGTCCGGTCGTTGGCGGCGATGAAGAAACCCTCCACCGTCAAGGTAGTGTAAGAACACATATATTGTCACTCGTGGACCCACCATTTATTTCTTAGTGAGAAATTGTGCGGGGATCTTACCTTATCGTGAAAAAATACCGATTAATATTAAGATAAATAAGTGAATGGATGTTAATCACTGTGATGGTTACCCTAATCATAGCTAGTTACAATACTTTTATTAATATTTCCTCACTTATAGTATCGTAAAATAGAAAAAATCTTAGATGGTCATATCTCACAATGACGTTGTGGGAAAGAATCCACTAAATTATGGTGGTTAGTAATAATCATGACAATTGCTTAGGAGATTAACACCAATTTGCTTGTTTATCATAATTTGATTGCTATTTTCTCGTGACACATAGTGAAATATAGTTATTTAAGAATTTCTAGATGCGATAGTGAGATAGGGCAATGTGAGATTTTTCAATAATAGTTTTTTTCTTTTTTGCATCATTTGGTATTGTGAGAGAGAAAAAAAAATAAATAGTCATATCTCACAATGACATAATGAGGAAGAACCAATGAAGGCAGCTACTCGGATGATTAGCGCTAATTTACTCATTATCATAATCTAATTAGTGTTTTCTCATGTGATACATAAATATTTAAGGCAAATGAGTGGACAGGAGTCATACCCTGTCATTGCCATAAATAGGTGTCATGTGGTGGGTGCAGACTCTAGAACGAGTAAATGACGTCTCCAACCCTCAATTAATACCATCTCATCAAATACTAAGTCAATGTCAGCTATTTAACTAATTCAAATTTAAATTAAATTTATTAAGAAATAATCATTTTAATCGTAATTTTTTAAAAAATAGCATTCGAGTATGATATCATATTTAAGAAAGCGTGATATTGAACAATCACTCTCAATTCTCGCTGGTTCTTCACTGCAGGGTGGTGATCTCTTGTCTTAGGGAAGTTTGCATGTCCAGCTTGTTTCTAGTAATAAGACTCATAGGAAAAACTCATACGGGATGAGTACGAGAAAGTCTTGTATATATGTAATTGTAACAGATACTACGTAATAGTGCTGACGCAAGTGTCGTAAATCAATAGGGTTCAACTATTTTTAGATTTTATTTTTATTTTTATGGTTTTATTAAGAAAATTTTGAAATGACTGAATTTTATTGATCTTTGACACTTGTGTTAGCACTAACGCGTGATCTATATCACAGTTAATAAGTGTCTATCACATCAATAAAAGCAGTTACAGATGTCCAATAGATTATGACTACGGTACTGATGTGTTAAATATTCATTTATGACATATGTCACGTGATGTATATATCACATCGAAAACCCTCTCCATGGATAATAATTTCAGCTGCCAAATTGGCATTGAATGTTGGGTTGGTGGGTCGAATTTAATTCATGGGATGGTCCTGATCCAATCCCAATATCAATAATACTGAGATCACGTTGAACTGTTCGTCAAACTGTTAGCAGCCAGCGATGCTTGCTTCCCTTAGCAACTTGAAATCGATCGACATTGTCGGTGTCGGACAAGGCTGTGCCCCATGCCATGTCCCGACTCCGGTAAGTCAAATGCATGTCGATGGCGAATTAATTGAGAAAAGGTGCCCGGACCACTTGTACCACACCCACATTCATCACACCCTGACGTACACATTAAATTTTGAAGAACGGACGTAAAAGAGTTCTCATGCAG
>JAOYND010092325.1:0-10800 GCA_025802135.1 Lagerstroemia fauriei | reverse complement strand
TTGGTAGAAGAATCTCTGAGGGAACGATACTCTACTCACTCTGTATTACTTGTTGACGATACGTATACTTGCGGGCATATATTTACGCAACAAGGATAAGAATGAGAAGGATAGTAATACCATTTGTCAACCAATTCTATCTCGCATTGATAAAATACCAAGAGAATGTGGATGAGTGTGTGTCGATATATATATAATAGTCTTTCAAGTGATTTAAAATCAAGATTTATATATGCACATAAATATATATATATATGTATGTCTATAGGTGTATATATTTAATAATAATTTAATTTTAGGAATAAATAAATAAATATTATATAATTTAATTTTAAAATAAATAAATAAAATATGATATAGTCTAATTTAATAAGTAGGCTAGTTTGGCCCATTAATCCAACGATTTCAGTCTGTTTCATGCAATCATGAACCGCCGGCCCGGACAGGACCAGACCGGCTGACAACACTAATTATACTATCATGGGAAATGCCGTGAGACACACTAGATCATTGGATTTTATTCACGTCTTAGGATTTATAATTTAGGTGAAAAATAACGGTTCAGTTCTGAACTCGTCAAGTACTATTGAGAAAATCACAATTTTATAAGAATTCTTTAAACATGTTTGACTCATCAAAAATACCCAAGAGTGTCAGCAATTTAAGAGGTAAGAGTATAAGAGTAGCCAAGTCAAGCACCGCACAAGAACATATATTTAAACCACCTGTTAAATTTTTACCATTATATCATGACTTTAATAACACGTCGATCTAAAGATTCAAAGCAAAGGGAGAAATAGAAGAAAAAGTATCAACGGTATAAAAAGTTTGACTAATGTTATAATATGGCATGGAATCTTTAAAACATTACATAATGGTGCAAAATTTTTAAAAAGTTAACACAAATAGTACAAACTGTCAATTATCTGTTAATACAGTTAGCAATTGTTGATGTGGTGCTAACGTGGCTCCTACACGGGCACTGACTTGGAAAAATTAAATGACATGATAAAAAAATCTTCGAAAAAAGTACCAATGGCATAAAAAGTACGATTAATATTACAATAAGATACAAATTTTCAAAATATTATAGAATTGTACAAAATTTTTAAATTTTTATTATTCTTATATTTTTTGAAAAATAAAATCTTGAGCCCATCCATATCCCTTTTTCCCTCCCACACTTTCTCATATCATGACCATCACTAATTGACTTGCACCAGTCTTCTTCATCTCAATATGCCTCTAAGAGTAGGGAGACTAAGGCTATACTATTTGTAGAGAATACATGGTCGCAGATGAGGAAGATAGGTTACCTGCCTTAACAGCATCCTAATACTTTGCTTAAAAATTGCTGCATACAACACATTTGGTGACATGAACAAAGTATCGGATGTTGTCTTTATCATTAGGACTTGAAAGTTTCAATCTTGATTTTTAGATAGTTTTTTTTCTTGAATGGAGTTTTTTAGCTCACTAACATATGCATTTTGCAGATCACTGAAAATAACAAGTCACTATGATGGCTACTCCAATGATAATTCTTATAGTTATGATCCTAAATATCAGTTCAATAACAGTGACAATGACATTAGCAATAGTGTGTCATTGACAATTGGAATTGCCAACAAAATAAAATAATTATACAACTTTGAATATTTTGTACAATCTATAATATTTTGAAGATATTGTATCGTATTATAATATTAGCTAAATTTTTTATACCATTGGTGCTTTTCTTCCAATTCTTTTACTACTACATCATCCAATTTTTGGAGTTAGCAGTCACATAGGTGGCACATCAGCATCCATGTTAGAGTTACGTCTGCAATTGCTAGCGACATTAATAGATAATTAACGGTTTGTACTATCAGTGTCAATTTTTTTAAAAGATTTTGTATCATTCTACAACGTTTTAAAAATGTTATATCATATTGTAACATTAGCCAAATTTTTTGTATTGTGCTTTTTCCTCGAGAAAGAGGTAACCGACCAAGAAATTATAATTTAATAGAATCCAGATAAGCCCAACTTACTTCAAGTCTCACTATTTCTTAAAAGTCCTGAATCCATTTGTCATAAAGCATATTAAGTGCTAAATTTCGATGTGCAATGAAATTGAGCCAATCATGTACAATCAATAGTGTAAAGATATGCTTAATCAAGATAAATAAATGCATTCAATCAGATCAATCTCATAGAACAGTGACAATGATATTAGCAATAGTGTGTCATTGAAAATTTTGGAATTGCCAACAAAATAAAATAATAATAAAACTTTGAATAATTCGTACAATTCTGTAACATTTTCAAGATATCATATCATATGTAATATTAGCCAAATTTTTATACCATTGGTACTTTTTTCCAATGTTTTTACTAATATATCATTCAATTTTTCGAGTCAGCAGTCACATAAACGTCACATCATCATCCATGTTAAAGCTATGTGTGCGATTGATAACAGTATTAACTGATAATTAGCGGTTTGTACTATGGATGTCAATTTTTTAAAAATTTTATATCACTCTATAACGTTTTAAAAAATTTATAACATATTGGAACATTAGCCAAATTTTTTGTATTTTGCTTTTTCCCCGAGAAAGAGGTAACCGACCAAGAAATTATAATTCAATAGAATTCAGATAAGCCCAACTTACATCAAGTCTCACTATTTCTTAAAAGTCCTGATTCCGTTTATCATAAAACATCTTAAGTGCTAAATTTCGATATGAAATGAAATAGAGCCAATCACGTACAATCAATAATGTAAAGATATGTTTAATCAAGATAAACAAATGCACTCAATCAAATCAATCTCATAGAATAGTGACAATAATACTAGCGATAATGTGTCATTGAAAACTTTGGAATTCCCAGCAAAATAAAATAATAATACAACTTTGAATATTTCGTACAATTCTGTAACATTTTGAAGATATCGTATCATATTATAATATTAGCCAAATTTTTTATATCATTGGTGCTTTTTTCCAATTTTTTTACTGCTACATCATTCAACTTTCCAAGTCAGCAGTCATATAGGTGCCACATTAGCATCCGTGTTAGAGCTCTGTCTGCAATTGCTAACGGCATTAATAGATTATTAACTGTTTGTATTATCGGTGTCAATTTTTTAAAGATTTTTTATCATTATACAACGTTTTAAAAATTGTATATCATATTGTAAAATTAGCAAATTTTTTGTATTGTACCGAGAAAGAGGTAACCGACCAAGAAATTATAATTCAATAGGATCCAGATAAAGCCCAACTTACATCAAGTTTCACTATTTCTTAAAAGTCCTAATTCCGTTTATCATAAAGCATCTTAAGTGCTAAATTTTAGTATGCAATGAAATAAAGCCAATCATGTACAATCAATAGTGTAAAGATATGGTTAATCAAGATAAACAAATGCACTCAAATCAGATCAATCTCATAGGTAAATAAAAGCAAATGGCTATTTTTATTTTCCTGCAATCCCACGTGATTATAATTTTCGCTATGCAGATCATCGAAATACCCTAATTGTACTAATACATCACTGAAAATTTAAAATCTTTTTATAGAAAAGTTGTAAATCAAGTTTTTTACAACCACAACTCCTGCGGGGGTACCTTAAAATGGCACAAAACTGCGATACCTATCCATTCTTCCATTTGAGGTTCCTCAGGGTTAGTACCAATATCCCAGCAATATTTTCAAAGTGTTGAGATATAAATCTCATATCAGAGATTAATAAGTAGAAACCTGATTTATAAGAGAATGAGTACCACCAAACATATCAATTTAAACTCATATCCAACCACTTATACGTTCTGGTGAAATTTTTCACAAAGGTTAGGGTGACAAGGCTTTCCTCAGGCATTGGATTTGGTGCAACCTGTGGTGATCAATTAGTATTAAAAAATGATCTGAAGTTGACTAAGTTCAGAGTTTGGGATCCCCACAAAGATCGCTCAATTTGTTTTCAGCCGACTCAACAACGCCCCCACAATGAACCTCAAAGCAGTTGATTTTCCTTGCACTCTGCTAACTGACCGCTTCTTCTCTCGACTCCTTTCAGCTTCGGAAGCCTTCAACTTCTTCGGCAGGCTACTATTATTCATAGAAGCAGGGGAGTCTAAATGAGATGAGATGAGACGATTTGTAAATGGCTGGAGCTGGACTCGGTGAAAACTCGAATTCCACTTGGGCTCGTCAATTAAACGAGTCCAGCATAGTCTAGCAATGAACAGCTCGAGAAACTCGCGAGCCTTAATGAGACTTATATTTATATTAGAATTATTATCATTATTATTTATCTTTTAAAAAATTAAAAAAATCAATTTGAGTGTCTTACCTCACTCAAAATCCTTTTTTTCTTTTTGCTCACTCATTTATAAATCCATATTCATAATCAGTTCTACTCCTCTCCTTCTTGTCCTTGACAATTGAAAAACCCACCTTCCATCTTCCTTCAGGGCTTGGTTCGTTTAGGCTAGATGAGTTTTCGTTTATTATAATGAGCTGAGCTCAAACTTGGAACTTTAGGCTAGGCCAAACGCGAGTCCGGGCCCGAGTTTACAAATCACTAAACAAACCGGCTTTAAACATGGAAGATTGGAGCTCTACTCGGTTCGTTTACACCCCCACACAGAAGTCCCAAGTGCTACCTTGAGCCTTCTACCATAAGGGATCTCGCATTGTTCAGCTAAAGCTAAGTTGTTCGGTTATAGTGTGTCTTGAGTCATTCGACCTCATGAGTCGGTTTCGAATCTGACTATCGATGTGTCAAGGGAGTAGTCCAACACCTCACCGAAGTAAGCTAAAATTCGGGCATCTACACCATCCCAATTAATGTAACCCCTATAAAATACATATACTACTTAATTTTATGAGATCGTACTCTTTTTCACAAGTCGTCCCATCTAAATTAATAAGAAAATTTGAAATTTAAATCATACAAATACTGATGTAATTATTTTTCAAACTGTCATAATTACTATGATATTTAAAATCTCCATTGTCTTGGCCAGTTTAAATTTAAGCTGGGTTGAAATATTAATTAAGAGAAAACCTTCATAATTTCAAATTCTCGATTTATAGTGCTTGAGTTTGGTATCTTATTTAAGAGAAACATGTGCTAGTTAAACCATGTGAAAAAGATAAGATGATGTTGTACTTAACAATATGAGTTGAATGTAGTGCTGGTCACGATTCCAGAACCGACCAATTCCGTTTCCATTGAGGAGTGGAACCGAACCTGAACCACTCTTAGGACGGCTAAAGGACTGTTTGGAACCATTTGGCTCTAATTCGGAACGGTTCAGAACTGTCGGTTCAAAACCGTCAACTTCCAACTCGGAACTGGATGGTTCAATAAATAAAATAAATTTAAGAAAATGAGAAGTGTAAAACACATGACTTTCATGTGTGCATGACTATCTTTTTTTTTGTTTGCACCATATAGTATTCCCGGGCCAGCAGAAGCGCACCTTGAGACTAATCGCGGTCGGGTCGGGATCCCTGAAAAAAATTCCCGTCAACCCCCTTAACCTGGTGATCGATCATGAGATCACCCATTTGGGGTCAAGTGAGGGAACCACTAGTCCAACCTTAGGTTGGTATGCATGACTATCTATTAGAACGGTATAAAAAGGGCCTATTTTATAAGATTTTTAAAGAGTTTTTTCCCCTCCTCTTATCTATGTGGAACGAATGAAACTTATAATTGTAAACTTCCCATTTGGCCCACATCAAAGACATTATTTGATTATACAATCATGTATCGAATGGAATAAATGAAATACTGTTAGCATTAATATTAAAAAATTCAAATAAGATTGGACTCATTTGATTTTAATGAGCTTGTGAGCCGTTTATCTTAACTTTCAAATCTAGATTTATTTTTCTAATTTACGGTTTGAAACTGTTAGTTCTGGGCTAGTTTTGGTTCCTTTGAATGGTGAAACCAGCCCCCTCACGGTTCATGGCAAGTTTAGGCCCGGTTCCGGATTTGATCAGTTCTGTGCTGGGTTTAACCGAGCCAGTTCAGGGTCAGTTCCGGGTCCGAACCGGCCTGTCGCCAGCCCTAGTTGAATGTGCTTGGCAAACAAGTGAACGAAAAATTGTGCTTATTGATCTCTTGACGTTGATAACAACGATAATTATTGAAAAGGAAGTCATTTAAAATAATAATTGGATGACTAGTTAGAACTAGAAGTAGGAGCAGGACAGACACCAGCAATTTCAGGCAACAAAATCGCTATCTTAATTTCTAACGTTTTCTTCTCTTTAAACACAGGAAAGGACAATTTTCACAAAAGAATATAAGAAAAAGACAATAAATAGAGATTTGGTGCAGATGTCATGTGGGACCCAGTAGAGACAAGTAAAAAGGGGACACATAAAATCCAGCTACTACCGACGAAACAACATTAACAGTTAAATTAATAGGTCGCAATTTGGAGAAAATTTTATATGTAACAGTATTATTAGGTGTTATACAATCTAATAAAAAGATTTTTTTATTTTTAAAATTTATTTAAAAATTACAAAGATAAATTAATCTTTTGATTGGTGCCACCATTACACATTTGACATGGTAGTATCGGATTCGTCTTAGAACCAAGATAATTTGGATTTAACTCTCGTTATTGATACTCCATGTGCTCATATATTCCTCTTTTCTCACATTTTTTATGTCACGGATCTTCTTTGTAACTGTGAAAAATAAATGTTAATCACTGGCATTAGAACAACGTTGAAAATTGACTACGAAATTTCCGAGTCAAAATTTACTCTCTATTTTAATTAGGGCAACGATGACCAAGTAGGCACTCATCTTGAAATCGGTTCAGACTTTTGGACTTTTCTTTATTCCATTTGAAAATGGAAAAAAGAGATGTAAACATTAGGATGACATTTAGGGGTGGGCCTGAATTGAACAGAACTAAATGAACTGATTCAGTTTGATGCAGCATAACAAGCATGAGCTGCAACTGATTGGCATGAAAAAATCGGATTGGCTTAAACTAATTCGATTAACCAATTTGAACCGAATTGGTTTTAAAACAGTTTGATTAAGTTTGAAGCCTATACAAACCGAACTGAATTGATTTTAAAATGGTTTAATTCAGTCTGGAACTGGTTCGAACAGAACTGAGTTGGTTTTAAAGCGGTTCAATTCAGTTTGGACAACATCAAATTGGTTTTAAAATTTTATTTTCGTATTGTTATATTAAAACCGATTTAGTTCTGTTCAAATTGGTGAACCACATTAATTACACATATAAATTAATCGAACTGCTTTTTATTCAAAAATCGCACCAAATTAGAACCAGTTTGGGTAGAACTGGTTTAAACCAATTCGGTTCCGGTTTGCCTCTCCTCGAACCATTTTTTTGCACACCCTAATGACGTTTACTGTTTGGCTGTTTAGCTTGCTAGAGGCAGATGACAAGAAAATTTGATGTTAATGGGCTGCAAATTAGTCATATATGGTCGTGAAGTGGGTATGGTGTATCAGTACCCCTCTCTACTTAGGGTTAAGCGGTCTTAAATTTAAGTCAATTCTTATCAGCGAGATTTCTTATATTTTTTTAATTTATATTCTTTTTATCCTATTCTAAACATATGAACCTTATGTGCGCATCGAAAAGAAAAATCATATATGCTGATTCACATATATGTAATTGTAAGTCTTTACACATATGTTCCCTTTAAAAAAGGACCATAATTTCTAGATTATAGTCTATTTTTCAATTAACAGAATCAATATTAGTATTGGTCAGTCAATTTACTTGGTATGTTTGCGACTGAATATGAAAATCTAAATATTATATAATGGGTTGGCCGTATCGCCACTATTACAGCTTTCTTTTTTCTGCCCGCAAAATATAGTATATTTTTTTGACACAAATGAGGTACATGAGATTATAAAAAATAAAAATAAAAACGGTGAGAGAGGGATATTAAGATGTAAGAATCAAATTCAGATTTTTTTAATTTCAAAATAATAGATGATATTACTATTGAAATCCCCTTTTTATTGTAATCTTTTCATTAATGCCTTTTATCATAATATATAAGTCCATGAAAAACAACTAAATTTCAAAAGAAACCTTAATGGCTACAACATTTGCTTCTTCTTTTTATTTCCAAAGCATATATTCGACATTTGATTACCTCATGAGCAGTTTTACGTTAATTGCATATAATTTGTAAGCTTATCCATTTTACAATTTCATCTGAATTGTCAACAAGTGAGAGCTACCCAATGTTGAATAGCAGTTGGACTGAAATTGAAGAAGCAAAGGCAGACGTATAACCACGACAAAATCTTATATCTAACGAGCATATCATGTGACACAACTTGCATGTTATATCACAAACCAATAAGATTCAGTTATTTTTAAGGTTATTTTTTTTAGTATTTTATAAAAAAATCTTAAAATAGCTAAATGTTATTGATCTGTAACATCACGTAAGCACTGTCATGTACTATATATGTTATACACATGAGAGACTATCTCTAACGCACATGTTATGTTCTACGCACGACCGTGCATATGTTTTTATATTGTGTGCTGCTAAATTTCAATTCAACTTAAAAGATGTTGGAATATATTTTAAAAAAATTAATTTAATCGATAAGATGTGGTATCAATTTCTCTTATATTCCCAAATTTTTACAGTAAACTTTTTTGCTACATGATCACTACTCTCGGTATCCATGTTCATGTGAAAGCATGGTTAAACTTGTCAGTGATCTTGAGCTCCCGTCCTCAATAGCAAACCACAAGTCCACGGTTCTCTCTTCTTCTTCTTCTTTTTTTTTTTTTTCACTTGCTTGGATAGGGGGACAACTCACCCAACCCCGGCCTTCTCCTTTACACTCGAACTTAGGGATTACGAGTTTCAAACTCAGGTTTGAGAATCACTCTAAGATAACGTCAAATTTCTGAAAGGGTATATAAGGGGTTGGACATACATCCGATACAGAAGTTTTAACTTACAAATAATTAACCTAAATTCACTTATATTCTAGAGATTTTCTTATAAATTTTAATAAGTTGCACTACAAGTCTAATTATACTTCCCGATTGTTAACATCATAACTTTGTTAATTGCGTGCAATGGATCAGATTAAACCAAATAATCGTCTCTGATTTTATAAGAGGTTAAGTATCTCCCATTGTGATGCGAGTGATCCTCTGCAACTCTTTTAAGGTACAACTTTTTCATCTTAAAGATTCTCAGTTTATTTTTCTTTTTTCAATTACAAATCATGTGAACCAGATCGCAAGTGGCGCGGATGTTTTTTAAAGAGAAAAAGATATCTGAGTCTTGTATATTTGTTATTTCTTATAAGTCAGTTCTAAATGTTTCAAAGTGACAAATCAAGTTTTATATGTTGTTCGCCGTTACAAGATCAATTTTTTTCTTTACCTACCATTACTTTAAGCTGATGTGGCATTGACATGTAGATATCAGTATGATGCATAAAATTTTGACGGTGACAGACAATTTTAATCTGACATGTACATACAAATTTCAAAATATTAACTTTTTATTCTAAAATGATGCAATTACTCATTTACCCCTATTGTGTATACATCGTATTGGAATTATTCACGTTAGCGTAAAAATTTGACACATCCTACTAATACCTATGTGTTAATTTCACGTGAACTTAAAGTAACGGTAGATAACGGAAAAAACTCGATCTTGTAATGGCGAACAACGTATAGAACTTGATTTGCCAACTTAAAATATTTAAAACTGACTTGTAAGAAATAACAAATATATAGGATCCCAATATCATTTTCTCTTATTTTAAATCAATCATTTTGAATAAATTTATTACATGAGAACTTTTTCATCTTATAGATTCTCTGTTTATTTTTCTCTTTTAGAAATTTGAATTAAAAAGAAATAAAAGAACGAAAGAGTAAAAACTTGACAAGTGTAAAATCCAATATATATAGTTTCAGGTCGAGAATAGTATGAATATTAAGTTCCTTATCTAGAAAATTCCCTCTTGTTAGCATGGTACTAGTTCTAGTTAAATAAATAGCACTTACATAATTCATTCTTTTAGATAAGGTGTGCTAGTATGACTTATGAATAGAGAAAATTTATGATGGAGATAATTTTTTCAATGTACAAAAGAGGTCGGCCGCATATGATTTAGATAAGGTAGAAGGAAGATGGAATAAGAGGGGCACGAGAAGTCTCAATAGTGAGATTGAACACATGACCTCTAGGTCACACAATAAGAGTGGTATCTGTATGAAGTCATTTTTCTCTAATTGAGATAATTTTACTTGTTAGTGTTAGTTATGACAACTGGACCAACAAATATTAGGTAATGTACATAAACAAATATGTATACATCTAACGACAACAATAGAAGGTAAAAGGTCGAAAAAAACAATAAAAAGGAAGAGAAATTAGAATATCAGCCTAGCCATTGATCACCTCCATCATAGAAGTCGAGTGAAGCAAATGGATGCATATTCGGACCCGCTTCTTCATAGAACATCATCTCAGGCTGATGATCTAGTGAACAATCCCGAGCCGGTGATGCTGAAAACTCAGCGCGGTAAAGGAGATCTGGAAAGCACATGTCTCCGATGTGGAAATCCAACAATGAACCGGCCGGAATATTATTGTCTTCTGAATTGGTTAATGTCGGTAGCCTGCCGCCATCCTCGTGTCCTGGATCCGGACCCACGGGTGTATTCGTGTGATGATCCGGGGTTTCAGATGATATTCGGTTCGGGTTGAATTGCTCAGGTGTCTCAGGCCGTGG
>JAOYND010092324.1:0-20285 GCA_025802135.1 Lagerstroemia fauriei | reverse complement strand
AAAATTCTAGACAATAATAATAAAAAAATCAAAAAGGATAAAGATGGAAACAAAAATCAAAAGTCATCGTCTTCACACTTCCCCATCCTATCTACGTCAGGAGGAGATGGAGCGGTTCGCGGTAAGAGTGGAGCTGCTGTAATCTCTGGTCTTCGTCAGCCTTTTTGAAAAGCCTGCCCACGAGAATGGTTGTATCTGCCGGAGACACACCGGTCTCCGTCTCCTCTACCCTCCCATCGACAACGACCCCGATGCAAGCTCTGCCGTAGATGCTGATTCGGCCGCCTACCTTAAATCCTTCATCAGACGGGGGCTCTAAATCTTGTCACGGACTCGTCCGAAAGTGGAGACCTGAGCAAACTGAAATCAGAAGCTTGTGGGGGCGACATTAACGAAATGGATCTACCTGATTTTTGGGAGACAAGTTCTTAGTTGGGTTTCCGTTCAGTTTCGGTCAAGAATCACTAACACGGAAGAACCCTTCCGCTTTTGTACTGTTTGAATCACATTTTGAAGAAGATCCTGCGAATTTGGGGTTCGCAGAGGGAAAAAGTTCTCATTTTGGTGACTGGGTCGTTTTCAAGAAATCAGCAGAGCCGGAGATGGGGGACTCCGGTCCGCAGATGCACGATTCCGTGCCGATGGAGTTGACGGCCAAGATCCTTATGACACGTGGATTTGGCTCCGTTTAGTTGTTTGTTGATCTTGATTAGGGTTCCTTTTACCTCCATTAGATTCCATCATTTTTCTTGTTAACTTTGTGAGGAAGGAGGAAGAATGAAGAAATTAGGGTTTTTTGAAGTGATAGATTAGGTTGAAGAGGATGGAGGGTTATGATTTTTTTGAGTGAGATATAAGGAAAGTTACAAAAAATAAAGTAATATTATAACTTTCATTTATTAATATTTGCGTGATTTTTTAATTATTAACTTATAAAGTTAAATTTCAAATCTCAACTCTACCGGGATTGAGCAAATTCTATAAAATTTTTGAAAATTTTCATTAATTTTTAAATTTTTTTAAATTTTTATTCATGATTTTTAATTCTATATTTTAATAAGATTTTAGAATTTTATATATTTTACACAATTTTATATTTTAAAATTTTTATTAATATTTTTCTAAGTTTTCTAAAAGTTTTTAACCTTTTTTTAATGTTTAATATTTTCTATATATTTTAAAACCTTTTTGAAATGTTTTTCCTTTATTTTTAACTTTTTATTATTTTATTTAATATTTTTAAAAAATATTATTTTTTAGCATTTTCTCATTTTTTATAATTTTTTTCTAAATATTTATGTAATTTTTCAAAAAATTTAAATATTTTTATAATTTTTAAAATACAAATATATTCAGGGGTGTTCAAAAACAGGTTCGAGGCCAAACCGGTTCGGAACCGATCCGAACCAAAAGAACAGGTTCGGTTCGGTTCGGCACATTAGATAGATAACTGTAACTGGTTTGTGTGGAAAAAACCGAATTGTTTAAACCAATTCAGTTAACCGGTTCGAACCGAATTGTATTTGAAACGGTTCGATTCGGTTCTAAACCGGTTCGAACAGAATTGAATTGGTTTTGAAACGGTTCGATTCGGTTCAAAACCGGTTCGAACCGAATTGAATTGGTTTTGAAACGTTTCAATTCGGTTCAAAACCGGTTCGAACCAAATTGAACCTTTTTAAAACCAATTCAATTGGATGCGAACCGGTTTTGAACCGAACCGAATTGATTTTTATATTAAAACCAATTCGGTTCGGTTTGAACCGGTTAACCGCATCAATTACACTTAAAAATTAACCGAACCGCTTTTTATCTAAAAAATCCCACCAAAATAGAACTGGTTCGGGGAGAACCGGTTCAAACCAATTCGGTTCTGGTTCGGTTCCGGTTCGGTTCTCCCCGAACCGGTTCAGTTGAACACCCCTAAATATATTAGGTGGACATGCCACATCAACATCTACGCATGCATGGCATCCACGTAAGATTGCTGAGTCAACGAATATTAACGCCGTTAGTGAGAAATTGACGGAGTGTACCAAAGTGATACACTTTTAAAGATTTTTTTTTTTTGAAATATTGGTGTGATTTCATTAATAACTATAGAAAAAGTGTAGATACATGCGAGAATTCAAAATCTATCTTATGTTCATGCAAACAGCCCTAAGTGAGTTTCTACTCAAGAGCCGCGAACTCGGTTTGTTAGTCAAGGCAATGTAGTCAGCTTCAATCTGATAGTGTCCACTGTGGTGTGCACCAAGTCTTCGTTACTTCGGGTCTTGTGATCAAAAATATGTTTGTTCCTCTCCATCCACATTGTATGGATATATTGGATCCACAATAGTTGGTCGGCCACTGAGTCAATGGTCTTACCCCGTTGCTGTAATAGCCAATATGATTCTGAGGCCTAATCAACGGGTTCACGGCGGATTCCCAGTCTAGTAAATGCCTTCTTCCATAGATTTATCGTGGTACTAGATGAGAAGAAAAGGTGGTCAAGAGTCTCCAATTGGGTTCGACAAAATTCACAATGTGTTGACCGTAGCTCAGTATTCCATCGAAGTAAGCGATCTTCGGTGGCCAGTCTATTCAACCAAGCTAGCCAGCTAAGAACCGAAGCACGTGGGATGTTGTTGGAAAACCATATCCTCTTAGTCCACTCCTGTCTGTGGACCGCTCCTTGTAGGCAATCCCAAACGCTCTTGGTTGTGAACAACCCGAGCTGTGCAGCATCTACTTATAAAGATTTTGTACTGAAGTACAATCAAGAAAATGTTTTGTACTAACATGAAACATTTACAAAAAGTTTTATACCACCGTGTAATTATCCCTTTTTTACATTGATGGGTATCCGGATTTTGCCATACTTAATCTCAACAGCCCCACACTCACTAATAAACGCACAAGATTGGGTAAAACCAGATATGTTGCTTGATCTTAGGAGAAATCCAACCTGGAGTAAGAATCGAGCTGTCAAAAATCCGTTGGAGTTATGTCAGTTGACGCTGTCAGAAGAAGAAAAGCGTCTTTATATATAACCAAGTATGTGGCTTCAGAAATTGCAATGTCCAATTACAATATTCTTTTTTCCTACGCTTTGGTCCACTCAACAACTTTCTCGAAAACAATGCATGCTGAGGCTCAGAAATGCCTGCATGTCCAATCACAGAAATACTTATGTTAGTAGATAGTGCCGATATTAGATATTTGGGAGGGAGGTCAAGATTCCTTCTCCTGTCCTTCCTCATCTGTTTATACAATATATATATATACACATATATATATATATAACGTTATTTAAATAATTTTCTTTTGTATACTAAGTCGCACGGTTCAAAGAAGGGTATATTCGTCATCAGAAAAAAGGAGTCATTGGTAGGTAAAGTTTTTTTTTTTTTAAATTTTAATCAGCATTTTGATATTCTGTCATTGTTCCCTGTACTGTGCATCACCATAAATTTATTGGATGATTTTGTCTGAGTATATGATTGATTAAATGCCATAAAGCGGTCAGAGCGAAAGTGACCCAAAATCATCTAAATATATAATAAAAAAAATTTCATCTTATAAGAATAGTAATAATCTTTTTAATACTTATAAACTTAAATTTTAGTTTATTTAACTTATTAATATATTATATCAAAATATTTATAATTAATATTCATCCTTTATTATAATAGATTTTATTTTAATATATTTAATTTACTATTATATTAAAAACCGTGATCCAAAAAACCGTGCATGCGGTGGTCAGTTTTCATGATCTCTAGACGCTTCTTAGTACGAGTTTTTATGCATGAACAAATCGACCCAGAAAATTTGGGACCGGCAACTTCAAAAAAAAAAAAACAATCCAAACCATTTCCACACCCCTAACGAGCCACACCATCTCACTTCTCTCACTCGGATCACCACCATACCCCGTGGCAGAAAATAAACACAACCTAGGGATGTGCGTGAATACCGGATAAAATCAAAACCAATTGGAACTTACTCGATAATACAAATTTTGGATAAATCCTAACAAAATTCAGGTATTAATTGGTTTGCACCACACAGTATCCCCAAACCTAAATTCATGTATTGTCCAGTTAGTAAATTAAGAAATTGGTATTTTGTTTTCAATCATAGGTACTTGAAACCAGATATACGATTATTTTCAATCAACTATAACTTGCTTGTTTTGGCTGCAATTTTTATTTTATTTATACTATTATATTGTTAACTCGACAAAATTGCATTTAGTATAGTAATTATATATATTCAATAAATTTATTATATTCAAAATATTAATAAAATTTAAAATTTAAAAACTATAAATGAAAAATAATAAAACATACTAAAATTGTATATGTAATTAATGAATGTTGACAAAATTATAAATATATGTTCTCAATAGGTTCTGATTCCTAAATTTAATAATATATGATTCAAAATCAAAATTTATAAATAAATTTTAGACATAGTGACATATGGATATGATAAAATATATATATATATATATATATAAGGTATTTGAGTCGGATTACCCTCCCAAGTCCATGAAATAGGAGAAAGTATTTTATATCATGGTATCGTTAGATATTAGTATTTATGTAGTGGTACTAATCAATAGAATTTATATATTCTTAAAGTTATTTTTATTATTTTTACATTTTATAAAAAAAATTATAAAAATAACTCAATTTGATTAATTGTGTTGCCATGCGGCCAAATTATAAAAGGAAAAATTACACTGGAATTCCTATAAATTTATTATTTTTGCAATTGAGTCATATATGTTTGAAAGTGACTAATTGAATCTTATAACGTCTGCTCCGTAACATAATCGAATCTGAACTGTCAGTCACCATTAGCACTTTGCTATGTGTCGTTCAATACCATCTATTCATGCACACATGGCATTTCAATCTGACATGTGTGCATTTTTCTCGCGCGTGGCAATTTTGATCCAACATGTACTCGATGACGTGGCAAAGTGTTACAATTACTTTTTCACCCCTAATTATTCATCAAATTTTCAAACCATGCCATTACCTCTCCCCGGCCACGATCCCCTTGGTTCTTGTCCCCACTCCCACCGACCTCCATCTCTAGTACTTCCATCTACATATCCGACCTCAAATCCACGAAACGAAAAAGAAATGAAGAGAGCTGAGGAGTTCACCGGAGATTGTATAAGCCTCCCTTTGGATCTAGGCAAGGTAGCTCACGTCCTCTCTGTTGCTTATACTTGATAGATCTCTGTCTCTAACCATCACAGCACCTTCAGATCAGATCATTTTTTTTTCTCTCTCCTCTGTTCTCCTTTCTGGACATACATAATTTGTCGGGCAGGGTGGAGAATTGTAAGGTTTGCTTTTATTTTTTACATCTTTAAAAGTTATATTCGTGGAGCAATTTACACGACATTTTAAGTATCTTGGACAATGAATGTGATGAAAAACCGGAATATCGGCCTCGAAAATATGTTGAATCCCATTATAAGATTCATTTCCACAGAGTTCGTAATATTGCAATGTCAGATGTCATAAATTACCAAAAACTTTGAAAAACTCCTCCACAATTTCGGGGATGCCCAGTTCAATTGGATTGTTCGATAAGAGCAACCGGGGGTCAAGAAACGACATTCCAGTTGGCAAAAGCTGAGATCTCTTGTCAACTGTGAGCGACCAAATCTGCTCTATGATGAAAAGTTGAGATCTTCTGTTAGTCCGTCTTTAACCTCAAATCCACTTTCACCTCCCCAGAGATGAAAGTGTTGGAGGTAGAGGGTGTGGTGTGGCTGCGAAGGGCGGGAGGGGAGCGAGAACCGAGGGGATCATGGGCAATGGGAGAGGTAATGGTATGATTTGAAAATTTGATGAATAGTTAGGGGTGAAAAAGTAATTGCAATACTCTACCACGTCATCGAGTACACACGGATTAAAATTGTCACACGAGCGAGGAAAATGTCATGTGTGCATGAATAGATGGTGTTAAACGACACGTAAGCGAAGCGCTAACGGTAATTAACGGTTCGGACTCGAGTATGTTATGGAATAGATATTTTATGACTCAATTAACTACTTTTAAATATGTATGACTCAATTGTCAAAAATAATAAACTTATAAGACTTCTAGTGTAATATTTGCAATTGTAAAATGACAACCAGTCGCGACTCCATAGAGTCACAACCAATAGCAATGCCGACTATATGTATAGATGCATTCTGATATATATATATATATGTATTAAATATTTCCAATCAAAGAATTAAGATTCCCTTTAGATACTGTCGTTTATATACAATGGTCAACCATTTCTTTTCAAACCGACGGAAATAACATAAGAGTGTATTCCCTTTCCCATATATCTATATCTTCTAGACACACGCCACTGCACGAAAATTGACGAGGATTTTTATTTTTATTTTTATCATTTTTTACATTATTAATTAATAAAATTAAATTAAATTTTAAATATAAATTAAATTTTAAAAAGTATGAGTATAATTATAAGAGAAAAGTTAGGTTTTGGTCCTCAACATTTTATTCTTTTGTCTTTTTTATCCTAAACTTTTTTATATTCAATTTTTTCATAAAAGAAGCAACAACTTTGCAGGCAAGGGATAGTAGCAAGAATGATTCTCCACATGTCATGTCGGTAGACAATCACGTGATAAAAAAAATATTAATTAAATTATGGTCGAATAATCAGCTAAAAAGGTTCCCCTTCTGCAAAATGATCCAAGCCTTTCCCAGTAAAAATTGGGAAAATACAGTGGAAACTTTATACGTTTGGTAATTTTGGCAGTTAAATCTTATAAATTTAAAAATAATTGATTCAATTTTATAAGATTATTTTCGTCACACTTTCAATCGGAATCGTCACTATTCTATTAAAAATTCTGTTAACAGTGTGAAAAGTTCACATCAGAAAAACAGTGACGATTAGAACGTGGATTAATTACTGGATTAAAGCCTAATTTTCACTATTCTCTATTTGATTTTTCTTGTTATGTTTTAATAAGAGAATATAATTTTAATTTCAGTACCTGGACATGGGCAGGTCATCGTGGGAATGATACGTGTCTCATCACTGGGTTAATTGCTGACACACAAAAGTTGTTGTTTTTTTTAATATATAATTGAATTATTTAAATTTAAAAATAATTAATTTATTTTTATAAGATAAATTTTATTACCCTTTTAATCCAAATTATCACTTCCCATTAACTACTGATAAAAAAAATCACTTTCCATTAACCGCGCGAAGTTAAACAGTCTCGCGATTGAGATAATCTCCATGGAGAGAGATGGAACTGAGTTGTTGGGTTTCAACGCAACATACCATCAAATTGTGGTGATTGGAGAGAGGGAGATTGTGACTGATGGTGACTTTGGTTTATTGATAATTGGAGTTTATTATTATTCTATTACTTTATTATATTTTAAATTCACATTTTTATATTTAAATTTATCTTATCATATCACTTCATCACACGTCACATTAAAAAATTTAACGATATCAATAAATAATTAAATATTCGTACTAAAATATAATATTTTAAAAATATATGTTATCTGAAATGATAAAAAATTTTATATCGAAATATTAGATTGACCAAAGTTTTTTTACTATTGGTACAATTTCCCCGGATAAACGGCTAATTACAGACTCCCCACCCACCTTCCTCGAAGTTGCTTTTCACAATAAATTATTGTTTTTATTTACAGTTATTTATTCAGAAAAGTAGGAATTATTTAAAAAAATTTCAATCTACTATAAACTATTTTTTATTCAGAAAATCACGAGCTATCAAAAAAATTTTAAATTTATCACGAACTATTTTTTCTCAGAAAATCACGAATTATGCTCTGTATTTTCTAATCTATCACGTCGTTAATTTTGACCGTTAATTACTGATTTGTACTGTTAATTTTATTGATTGTACAAATAAAGTCTGACATGGTATCACATGTGGTATCCATTTGGTCATAAAAAATTACGAACTATTATCGAATTCTCTATTTTATCATGAGGAAGATTATTTTTTATTTTATAAATCACACGATATCCATAAATTTAATATAATTACGACTAATCCAAGTTCTAACCAGCTCGGCCCATTAGGGAACGCCAAAACTCTCCCAATTTAAAATTTTTCATTTAGAAAATTTCAAATTTAAGATCTTACTTAAAGAAAAAGTGGTGTGTTAACATGTCTGATGAATCCATGCCCGTGAAGAAGACTTAATTCCGAATGTAAGTTATATTCCTTGGGTTACATTTATTATTCTTCTACATTAAATAATTACATGGCAGACATGGTAGACTATAAGATAAAGATGTCACCCCAGCGCCTGATTTTGTCAACAGCATTTGTCAAACTTTATCCGAAGTTTGGTTACCTGAAAATGAATTGATAGAAAATAAAAATTAAATTTAACTTTTATCGCATTGAATTGGTCATGGAGGGGGACGCGCACCGCGCACCCCCCCTCCTTTTGGCTTTTTCTTCTTTTGATCAAAATATTCTAAGAGAATATGAAATGGGGATGTTGCTGACTTGAGACCAATCTAACGGCTGAGATTTGCGCCTTGTCGATCTTGCTTCCTCGCAGCAGGGCAAGCCTGGAAACGGGAAACCTGCTCATATTTAAAATATCAGCGGTTAAGAAAGATGATTTAATACAATTGGTATAGTTCTCGTCTAGTGATATAGAGGTTCTAGGCTCGATCTCAAACTTTTCGTGCCCCTTTTATTCATTTCCTTCTATTATTTTTAGATTTATGTGCCTCTTTTATACACAAAAAAAATCGAGCTGCTGAGACTTGGGAGTGTAGCCCACCTAGTAAAAGAGAGAATTCTTTTTAGTTCTAGATTTTGTTTTTTAATTAATTATACTCGAATTTAATGAGAAAATATATCAAATTACTTGAAATAATTTATTCTTCTCAGGGAAAAATATTACCACAAGTAATGGTCAGAAGAACTGAAAGGTCTTAATATTATTTAATTTAGCACAAAGAATGAAAACACAGCATGATTAATTGTTGCCCATGTTAGTATGAGTCTTGACTGGTTGGTACCCTTGCCTACTCCTCGATTGATTGAATAATCAAAGCTCGGCGATCAAATGTGGTATGTCCTTCAAAGTCAACATGGCATTAATTGAATCATGCGATATATATTTCCAAAGCTTCAGGTACTGTTCTAATTTGGATTATAAAAACATTCAGATTATGGATAAAATAGTAATTTCAATTATTTTTCTCTCATTCTATATCTACGATTTTAACAGTAAAAATCTTTCATTAATTATTCAGATTTTCCATTTTCACTCCACATCACTCAATATTTACAATTTTAACGGCAAACAATTATCACTTTTTTGAACTATTTTTACAATTTTCTCAATTGTTATATACAATTCTCTTAACTATACAATCCTTGTTCACATTTTTAAAATCCTCCAACTTCTTGCGACGTTCGCAATTTCTATATAAAAAAAAAATATACTTGAATCACCAGAAGTTCTCATAATTACCCGTTCTACTTCATTTTTATTTGATTTGAACTACTTATTTTTCATCTATTCTAGCATTAAATTTTATTACTTTGATCAATATATTATTTCTTTGATCATCTTAAATTTATATATAATGTATAATTGAAAATTACTCGCGTAGCACGGGTTACCCTCTGGTGCGTGTATATATATGTATATGTATGTATTAAATATTTCCAGTCAAAGAATTAAAATTCCTTCTAGATACTATCGTTGGTATAGAATGGTCAACCATTACTTTTCAAACGATCCGAGATAACATAGATTATATCCCCCTTTCCCATATATATATATATATCTATATCTATATCTAGTAGACACACACGCTCTTGTACGAAAATTGAGGATTTTGAGATTTTTTTGTCATTTTTTATATTATTAATTAATAAATAAAATTTAATTTTAATGGCAATTGAATTAAAAAGAATACGAGTATAATTATAAGAGAAAAGTTCGGACTTGGTCCTCAACCTTTTCTCCTTTTGTCATTTTTATTCAAAACTTTTTTCTACATCTTTAGTTCTCAACTTTTTATAAGAGTACACTTTCAATTTTTTTCATTAACTTAATATTAAAATATAAATTAAATGCTAATTAAACAATAAAATAAAAAATGAAAAAAAAGAGAGAAAGGAACAACAATCTTGCTGGCAAGTGTAGTAGAAAGAAATGTTCTTCCACGTCTTGTATGCATATATATACATATATTTATAATGATGACGTGATAAATAAATATCAATTAAATTATTTTTATTACTAATAGTTAAGATAAATACTCGAATAATCAACACTTTGTTACTTATTTATTATGATTTAATTGATATTTTCTCCTATCATATGGCGAAGTAAGATCGGTCAAGAATTTATGCAATGCAACCTATTTTCCCCTCTCCTAGTTTTTTAGGTTTTTCTAAAAAACTTTTAATAATTTGAGGCTTGTAATCGAAGCAGACTCTGAAGGCGACAGAAGCATCGTGAAATTAAAGAAAGCGTCAAAAAATATTTTTTAACTAGTGGAATAAGATAATTTAGTAAATTAAATATAGATAAAATTAGTATATCTTACATCAAAATTTATAAATTTTTTTTGAGTTCAAGAAAACAATCGTCCGTGCACTCTTGTAAACCTATTCCTGTTCGGAAAGACTTGAATCTTTTATTTATTTATAACTTATTAACTACTTTTGCTGGGAAAGACATGAATATTTTGCATCAGTGGTCAAAACGATTTTTTTTACGGCCGTGATGCATAAAACTTAGATTTAGAAAGGTTCGAACAACTTGTCACTGAACTGCTCAACAGATTAATCTACCTGCTTAGATTTAGAAAGGTTCGAATCACTTGTCACTGAACTGCTCAATAGATTAATCTACCTGCTTACGGTTAATGATTCAAATTAAATAAAAGTATCTTTTAAAAAATAATTATTCTCTCGACCAATTTATAGACCGTAAAATTTTCCACTTTCTTAACAAGCGCTCACAAAGGATATTAGCATGAAATCTTAACTTGGCTAATTCGTCTGAGAGTGAATTTTAAACAGTTAATCTTAACTCTTTGGTGGCATGTTCCAAGTTGTTTTTTCCTTCCATGCAGGTCGTCACAGACACTCTCTCTCTGATGGGTTAATCTTGGCCCTTGGATGGCCAAGGAGGTTTGGTAGGTAGTGGGTAACAAAACATAATTGGCGGCGGCCCCAATAGGCAAATATTCTATTACAACAATAGATGGTGAATTTACGAATTTACCCTCGTCGTCGTGGTTAAGCAACTATATATATCCGACCAGACCATGCATTAGCAGAAAGACAAAAGACACATCTACAGCTGCTTTGAGTACTTGAGAATGGATCGATCAATCCATATCGATATCATTCATCAAATTCCTTCTGATAATATCCAAGCTCCGAATCAGAACAGGTTAGCAGCCGATGCCAGGAGCCTCCTTCCTCGTCCCTCATCCCTCCTCCTCAGCTATTGCATTGCAACTCTCTTTGGATCTATCTTCTCTTCTCTTCTCTTCTCTTCTCTTCTCTTTCGGTCGTCATCACTATCAAGTTATTCCGTCGCTAGTTTTTCATTTTGCTGCCGATCGATCTCTTGCTCTCTCTTACGCTTTTTGTCTTTGCCATTTCTACGGCCATGATCTCCACGAAGCTTGATTCTGATATCCCCACTCGTGTTTTGCCCGACTCTTTAAGGGTAACAAGGCCACCGCCCCCAGTGTCAAATAATGTTGATTGGATCCGATCGTTCAAAGAATTTTCATGATTGCTGCTATTTTTTATAGTTATTTTATTATAATCAAATATATTTAAGTAGGTTTGTAGTAAATTTAATTATTATCTACTATTAATTCCTAAGTTATAATGATATTTTATATATAATAAACCCATCATCATTATGCCAAATGAAAGCTATTGAATTAGGAACACAATAAATTAAACAATTTAAATATTGAAATTCAAACGAGAAAGTTATGAACAAATAAAATTAACTGCACAGATTGATTTTCTATCAAGTTCAACTTCCAGTTCCGAGTGTACTGTATGCTAGAACCGTAACTGACTAGCTCCTTAATTTAGTACCTTGAACCTATCCGAACTTCAAATGAAATCTACCTTATTGGATAGGCTTTTAACGTTTTCCAGGCTTACCAAGTATTTGCACACACTCTTAGTTATGCATTATGATCTATTTGCTATCAAATATTTTTAAATAAAGTAAGATCAGCTTGGTGGTTGGGCATTTTGGGATTAAGTTTTCGCTCATGAGTTCAAATCTTTACTCAAACATCTCTGCCTTTTATATTATTTATCTAAAAATCAGTAGAAAAAAAATTAAAATTTTTGAAAGAGGGAAGAGTCGAACCCATGTCATCCATTTAAACCACAAACTATCACACCACTAGGATAAGCACATTAACCCTAGTGGACCACCTGCAAATATTTTTTGAAAATTACAGTTTTTAGGGAGACTAGTTGGGACTCCATCAGCCGGTCCCCTCCCCATCTGGCGAGGTCACCGGAGGTCCGACAACCTTGCCAGAGGGCGAGGGCCGGGCCAGCGAAGCCCCGACCGGTCTCCCTCTCTCTCACATCTAAACAAAAAAAAAAGGAAAGAAAAATAAGAGGAGGGAGACTGGCCAAGGCTGTCCACCGGCTCCCTCCTCCTCCAGTAGTGTTGCCGGAGGTCTGGCAAGGCCACCCAACCTCCAGCAACCTCATCGGAGAGGGGGCCGGTGGGTAGCCCTGACCTGTCTCCCCTCCTCTTGTTCTCTTTTTTTCTTTATTTTCTATGTTACTTTTATTAAAAAATATTATATTTATGCCATGTCATCAAATTCATCTTATTAACTCATACATGTCATCAATTTTTGACACATAGACACGCCACGTAAGAAAAATTAACGGAATGTATCACGCAGTTATACCTTTAAAAGTTTTGTAGTCAAATGTTACATTTTTAAGTTTTTGTATCAAAATGTTACACTGGACAAAGGTTTTGTACTGCGGGGGCAATTATCCCGTCAAACAAACCTGAAGCTGCCCTCAAAAGATTGATTGAACTACAAAAGTACATTGGTCTAATAGCCTGAAACTTACTCTCATATGGTTTAGTGGAATTAAATCACATGCTCGATTCCAATCTATGTTAAATTTGCTATAGGTGGCTTTGAGCTTGAGTCTTAGCGGACACTATCTTCTTAGGCAGTTATGGTTGTTTGTTCAGCCATATAATATATTCGTGATCGAACATGGAAGCCCGTTGCAAACCTACTTCTCTATTTTTTTTAAGGTCGGTTGAATTTGAGCTTTTTTAATATGACCTCTATAACATCTTGCACAGATCGAGATCTTGTTTAGCAACATCATGGACAAGTCAATCGACAAGAAATTTATATAACTGGCGAGTGTAAGTAACATTTTAATTAATATGTTAATTGCTCGGTTGTGTCGGAATATCATATAACGAAGTAAATATTCAGTGTATAATACACAATGAGTTCGTTATATAAATCACCTTTTAGATTTTAACACATGTAAAACTGACTCTCGAAAACTGTGAAAACTTTACACTTGTTAAAATTTGAGAGAGATTTATATAATAAACTCGTTATGTATTTATTATACAGTGAATATTTACTCATAAAATGGCATAATGACTGTCCACTTCAGTACTCCATCTATATAGTAAATTCTGTACGGTTGTTCAAAGTATATCTGAATGTCAATGCATTTAACACCGTTGTATATGCTTGTGAATGGAATTAAGGGACGGCCACAGCCGGGACGACGGAGAAGCAGCTTCTGACAAGACTATCCACAAAGCTTTCGCCTACAGTATCACACTTCTACTCGTCTTTCTGGCTGCGAAATTCAAAGGCCCCGAGTCTTTGTTCGAAGAATATCGGGTTTTCATCTCGGTCTTCTTCGTTATTTTCCTCGTCTATGTGAGGGTGTATGTGGCAATGGGACTTCGGAAGCTCGCTCCTGCGGCACGGAAATGTTCCATAGTCAAGTGCGTCCTCATCGTAGCAGGATTCGCATGTTGTGGGTTGCTTTTATTAGTCCTCGTTCCGGTGGTCGACTTTATTGTCATCAGCATATTGACAGTCCTATCCTTGGTACCACTCGGCTGGTACCAAAAGATGTTCGACATGGTCATCAACGGAACTCATCGTATATGGGGCTGTGTCGACCGATGGTTTGGTAATCGTTTCAATTCGACAGATGCAGAAGGTACGAACCAGGCATCCGACGACAATGTGGAGATAACATCGGGGTGAACTCACGTTTTACGGCTACGAATCAGTCCAACCCTATATATGTAATGAACTACGGCTTTCCTTCCTTTAATTTACGTACGTACCTTTCCAGGGTTTGCACGTGGGTCAGTTTGTACTTCAACCATGCATGCATGCATGCATCTTGTAGAATAAATAAAGTAGCATCGAGATGACGTCATGACGTATGATGTTTATAAATATTTTTCCAATTTTCATTTTCAAATCTCTTTAACATTCTCTATCAACTTATCAACTCTTAAATGAATGATGTAGCGAGTCTGATCAATAATTTATTAACTCCGTCAATAAAAAATAGTATATTATATTTAAGTAGTAAATATTATTAATTAATAAAATAATATAATATAACAATTTTTTTTAATCAATGTATCGGAAAGTTATTCTCCGAATTAATTAATAATGTTGCAATCTCCGAAACTTTCCCTATTCGATGTTTCAATTTAATAGCACGATTTTAACTTGAGGCTGCGCCGGCGTCAAGACAAAGTCAAATCCAATAGAATATCGTATTTGACGTTGCTGACGTGAGACCGATTTATTCCACGTCACATTTCCGACAAACTGTGGACCCCATTAAAGCTTCCACACCCAGACATTTGTTTCTCACTTCTCAAGTCATTCCAAAAATTGAAAAAGAAACAAAAAAAGGAAAGAAAATCATTTAATATAATTAAAAAATCAAAAAGAAGAAATCCGTTGCTACCTTCACCGGAAAAGTCCCCGGCGGGAACTTTGTCGTCAGCATCTCCCGCATCCACCTCACGGCCTTCACCTTGTTGGTCAGGATATTGAGCAGCGGTAACAGTTCGTACGTCTTTAACGGAAACTGCTCCGTCAGCCAGACTGGGCTCGCGGAGGCTCGGGCGGAGGGTGGAGACGGCGTCGGGTCTTGGCTGGCGGAGGCTGAGTTAGGAGGCGGCGGCGGCGGAGGTGGTAGCGACAGATCTGAAAATCACCGGAATCTTCTGTGGCGTTGAGGCAAGGATCACTACCCGAGAGGTTTCCGCAGAAGGGGGGAGAGGAGATGCACCGCCGGAGAACCGGGAAGAGGGCGAATGAGCCGCCGAGGCAAAAGCCACCAACGTTGGCGGTGGAAATATGTACTGCCATAGTCGAGTGAGAGTGGTGGTAGCCATACATCTAGGCTCGAGGAAAAGGGGGCCAACGCACGGCTCCGGCCGGAAGGGGCTACTGCGGGAGGGGGCTTAGAGAGGGTGAGGAGAGGGAGATTGTGAGTGATGTTGATTTTTCTTTATTGGGTAAACGGGCTAATTACGGATTCCACCCTACCCACCTTCCTTGAAGGTTCCTTCCCTTCCACCGGTTTTAATTTATTTTAAACAGGATATTTGCTCTGCCGGGTTCTTCCGTCATCATCGACAAAACAATAACTGAGCAAGTATTAGTATATAATATGTAAAGAGTTAATTGTATAATTTTTTTTAAATATTAACAAGTGCAAAATTCTTATAATTTTTTATAATTAACTTTACATGTGTAAAAATTCGAACGATAATCTGTACAATTAATTCGTTATATAATACATACTTAATATTGACTCCTAACTCCTGTTGATGAAATAAAGTTTTGACTGTTTGATGGCAAATATATATATATATATATATATATGCATTGACTCCAACTGATTTCTCTAAACCTAGGAAAGATCTTTTTTTTTTTTTACTTTCGATGTGTGCCTTTTTCGTCTGCTATTGAGTGGGTCCTATGCATTCAGACCATTTCATCTGCACTTTGTCCCCTGTATAATCCTGGGATCAGTAGAGAGCGCAGTGTAGAGACAAAGCTGCGAATGGAGCAAGCAACGGAGATCCGCATCGAGCCAATTGCGTCTTCCATTTTTTCTCTTTGTTTTTGTAAAAAAAATTTTATTGGATCTGGAAGAGGAGAAAGTCTTGTATGTAATGGGAAAAAAATCTTAGATAGTCCTACTTCACAATGACGTGATGAGGAAGAACCAATCAAATTACTTTCAAGTAATAATTATGACAACTGTTATGGTGATTAACACTAATTTGCTCGTTATCACATTTTGATTGGTGATTTCTCATGTTACGTGATGAGGTGAGATCACCTAAGAATTTCTCATGTAAGAAAATAAATCTTAGATAGTCCTACCTCATAATGACGTACTGAAAAAAGAACCAATCAAATTGTTGATGTAGTGTTACAAATCAATAAAATTCAATTATTTTTAGAGTTGTCTTTTTTATTTTAATATTTTGTTAAAAAATCTTAAACTGTTAAATTTTCAGGAATCCCTTCTATATAGAAGTATACACTTTGGGCATTGGCATGAAGAACACCGGCTTCTTATATTATATTAGATCGTTGATAAATACTATGCTGACTGCTCTAGTGATGAGCACTGGTTAGTCAATTCATTTAATATGTTTGCAATTGAATATAAAAGCCTGAATATTATGTCAGGAGAGTGGTTGCATCACTAGTACTGCTATTATTTAAAAGAAATAAAAAAAGTGAAAGGTGAACTCCAATAAACGAAATATGATAACTTAATAAGAATATAAATAAAATCAGTAAAATTTACATAATGTTTTGAAGATTTTCCTAACTAATAGAGCGATTGGCCCCGTGCCCTACCTTAAGTCCATCCGGTATGGAAGAAAAATGAAAGTGTATATAGAATAAGCTCACTCTCACGTGGTTTGGTGACGTCGAGATCACAGGTTCAAGTTTCGTTCTGAGTAATATTGCCAGAAGAGACTCTTAAATATATGCCTTGACAGACACTGATTTCTTATACTATACTAGACCTTTTGTGGTGCTATATTGATGAGACCAATGTTAGTACCCGTTGTTTAGTTCATCTGATATGTTCGTGGTTGAACATGAAAGCCCGAACATTATATAGCAAGGGTTGCTAGGTCATACTACTATTGCTGCTCTCCTTTTTCGAATTAAAAAAAAAAGAGAAGAAAGAGAGAGTGAAGTGTAAAAATAGTGTGCAGTGATATATTGATAGACTTACCATCCCAGCCCATTTTGCTCCATTTCATGACTACTGAAATTAACTTTTGAGAAAGGGAGCTCAGTACAGTCTGTACAACTTTCGACCTGAAACCAAGAGGCAACGAGTTCAATTTTCACTAGTTGGACTCCCCCTATGCTTTATTCTCAATTTTTTCTATCTCCTTCTAAACTATGTACCTCATTTGTAGCGTGCATTACTATGCCATAGTGCGTTGATGTAAGTCAATATGTTTGACACCATAATGTTCATGAATGATAGGGAGAGCCAGAACGATGGAGAAGCAGCTTCCCACAAGAGAGGACACGCAGCTTTCACCTTCCTCATCGGAGTTCTGCTCACCCTTACCCAACTGAAATTTGATGGCCCCGTGTCCCCGTTCGAAGAGTATCCGATCACTATGTCAGCTTTCATAATGAATATTTTCATCTATGGGATCGGGTACATGGAAATGGCACGGCAGCTTGCTCTCAGGTTGAGGACATATACCGCGGTAAAGTACATCGTCCTCGGATCAGGATTCGTATCCTGTGAGCTGATCCTGAGAGTCCTGGTCTCGGTGATTCCCTTTGTTGTCATCAATGTATGTGTAGCCATACTCTTGATGGTGCCACTTGGCTGGTGCCAGAAGATGCTCGACATTGCCACGGTAGAAACTCATCGAATGCAGGATCGCATAACCCAGTTGCTTCAGAATCATTTCCATTCGGCTGCTTGACAAGATACAATATATACTGGCCTACAATAAGTAAATATGAGCTGAAAAGATCTGTTCTCATCATTTCTTGAAAAGTTGGACAAAATTTAGAATTTGATTCTCACCAAGAGATCCGTCTTGCGGGTTGAATCTAGCCATCCTTGTGCTGGTGAGTCCATAGCATTGCAGTTATATTGTGGCAAGCTCTAAGTATTGCACTATGCTACCAAGCACTTAAAACTTAGAGTAAACTGTCAAAATGGTCCTCGAATTTGTCCCCAGCCATCAAGTTAGTCACCGAATTAAATTTGGCACTAAATTGATCAAAGATTCGTAATTATGCCATCTAAATAGTCCCGCCGTTAACAACGTCAAAGAAATCATGACGGAATCAGTGAACGTGATAAGATTCGATCAAAATATTCCTCAAATTTCTACGATACCGCCAAATCAATCCTCAAATTAACTTTGCCACCAAATTGATCTAGCATTCGTGATTTTACCATTAAAATAACCTAGTTATTAAAAGTGTTAAAAAGTTCGTCTTGGAATTCCAATGTGATAGCTCACATGGTAAAACTTTGTTTATAAAGTGAAAAACAACGATATTTTACATATTTGCCCAAAAAAAATTGTACTATTAGATTTAGATTGCAAGGTATAAGATAAACATTATACATCGCACTCTAACTAACATGCTTGACTTGCCCAAAATTTGTAGAAATAATTATTAAAAAAGTATTATGATCTTTTTAAATTTCCTATTTCTATCTAAAATTCACAATTTTTTTTATAAATTGTTCAATTTGATTTGTAGGCACCGTAAATTATTCTGTTACATAAAAACTTCTACAATAAAAATAGTTATTTAAAAAATATATAATAATTCATCATAATTTTTATAGTTTACTTTTATCATATTCTCTTAGATTGATTAAGAAATTTTTAGATGGAATTAGTAAAATGATAAAAATTGTGTATTTAAGAAAACAATTATATATTTATACTTTTCATAAATATAATTTTTCTTAAAAATTGGTATATCAATAGAAAATTTTAAATTTGACGTAAATAATTGTGACAATTATATGACCTTATTTATTATTTAACAATTCATTAGTAAAAACTTATATATCGTTTTTTTTAAATTTAGGCCTTCTAATTAAAAGTTCGTAAAAGTTGGTGTATCATCAGATTAACTTTGTAAGAGTTTATGGTCGAAAAAGACTATCGAAAAAATTTCAATCAAATACCCTCTCATGTTATAAAATGTGCTTTGAAATATAAAGTAGAATAACATCCTTTTTTTACGTTGATAGTTGCATATTTTTGTAGAAATGAGCAAAATGACATTGTTTTTTAGTGTATAGAAGAAGTTTTCCTAGGTAAACTGTTACATTAGAATTTCATAACGATCTCTTTAACATTATTAATAGTAAGACTATTTTAATGGTAAAGTTACGAATGTGAACCAATTTCATGGAAAATTTAATTTGAGAATTAATTTAATGGCCGCGCAAAAAATCGAAGACTATCTTGATAGAATTTTACTATGCTGACTGATTCTGTCACGATTTCTTTAACATCGTTAACGACCGGACTATTTTGATGAAAAAATTATGAATCTCTAATCAATTTGGTGGCAAATTTGATTCGAGAACTAACTTGATAGCTGAGTACAAATTCGAGAACCATCTTAACAGTGTACTCTAAAAAGTTAAAATCCCAATATGTTCACTTCCTTCAACCAGACAGCAAACACTTAGCCTCAGATTGCTTTGCGTGCATATTGTATCCAAAGTTCAATCCAGCTTCAGTCATTTCTTTTACCTGTTAGTTATATTCTACATTCTGTTACATCAAAACAAGAAGACAGATTCGTGTTTCAAGTTACCTTGAAAGTTTTCAACAAATCATGGCTCGAGTTCCTTGCCTTGCTTTCAGACTGCCAATAGTATATCGAACAGCCTGTAATTTCTAATCAGATAGGTTATAGTTAAAATTATGAACAAGCAATCTGGTAAATCTGAAGATATCTAACTAGCCAGCTGAGTGGAGATATGTATTAAGGGTTCCCAATCTCAAGAGCTTATACATTCATAAAACGTAGTAATTAACAGCCATAAGTAAATATCAAACAGGGATTGTCAATATCCGACTTCAATCACAGCCTCACATTATTATACGACTCAAAGGGCGCTTACTCTTCTTCTTAA
>JAOYND010092117.1:0-10801 GCA_025802135.1 Lagerstroemia fauriei | reverse complement strand
CGAACTGTTTTGAAACCAGTGCGGTTCGAACTGGTGAACCGAACCGCTTCAAACCAATACAGTTTTTTTCCCTTGAACCAGTTACAGTTCGGTCCCGCTATACCGAACCGAACCGAACTGGTTCATGCAGTTCAGTTCGGTTCTGAACCGGTTCAGCCCCTGAACCGGTTCTTGCACAGCCCTAGGTGCAGGAAGATGGCTCGGGCTCGGCAGCAGCGACTCAGGCTCGAGAGCAGCAAGGCAGCTTGGGCGCGGGGGTGTAGCAGCCAGGCGACTTCGAGATCGACAGTAGCAAGGTTGTGGCAGTAGGGCGATGGCTTGGGCTCGGCTGCAGCAGGTGGGAGAGCTGGGGAGTAGAGAACGGAAATGGAGAAAAGCGGCAGATGGGGAGGGGAGAAGGAAAAGTTAGGGTTTAGTCATGGGGAGTTATGGGAGGGTATTGTGGGAATTTTTAAAAAAGTCATTAAAAGTTGTTTTATAGTAGTGCTAATTTTACAAGTCTTTACAAATTGGTTCTATTCTTGGAAGTCGATGAGTTATTTCGCAGTAAATTAATTTTTTTAGTGTTAATGGAAAAAAAGTGGCATACCTCTCCAATCATCTTTCATAAATAGCACCAGTTTATACATGATTTAAAAAATAGTATTAAGTTATGTAAAAAACCATATTTACCCTTTAAAAAACCCACTTCCTCTCTCTCTCTCTCTTCTTGTCTGCTCTGTTTGAGAGCTCTCTCTCCCCTATCATTTTCAGCTTTTGCTTCATTTGAGCTCTCTCTCCCCTCCTGCCCCTTCTCCCTTGAGCTCTCTCTCTCTGCTCCTGCTACGAGATCAGCGACAGGAATGACAGGAGAGGTGACGGGTCTTCTTGAGCGATGGGACCAGCGACAGGATGGGCAGGAGGCGACAAGATGGGCGGGAGGATACGGCTAGAACAGGAGGGGCGATCGGAGGGACCGGCAACGGTAGGGGTTAAAATGGGAGGGACCGGCGACGGGACGGGTGGGAGGGGCAGGAGGAGACGGGATGGGCGACAGGAACAACGGGAGTCGATGGCTAGAACGGCAACCGGAATGGTGACAGGAATGGAAGGGGAAAGAGGCGGATGGGAATGGTGATGAAAAATGAGAGAATTTCTTAAACAATGGAGAATGGTGGTGAAGAATGAGAGGGGTAATCTTGGTATTATAAAAAAAAAATATTAAACATTTTTAAATGGTGGTGCTAATTTTAAAATTGCTACAAATTGGTGTTATTTCTAAAAATACATATTTCATTAGTGCTACATATATTTTCACCCCTCAATTTTATATGTATCAAATTTAAATTGGAAAAGTTACTTATTTGTTTAGATATTTCCTGTAAAATCTCCTCATGTAGGAAGCCCCTGATTCAATTTTTTTTTGGCTTTAATCATAATTTCTGAAATAGCTAGAACGAAGTTTTATTAGATCGTTCAACAATTCAATCAGAAATTTTATAATTAATGATGCATATTAAAAAAATGATAATTTATAATCATATTTCTCACCTGTTGAACAGTTTAGTAACTAAACCGTAAAAATTTTTGTAATTAGAATAATTAACTCCGGAAAAAAAAATTACATCTCCAAGGCAGTGCTTTGCCCAAGGATGCTTCGCCAGATCCGAGGGAAGAAATGGACGCTTCCTTTTTATAACAAGGATGCATTTAAAATGAATATCACCGATCTCCTTTCTCAATCTCACTGCTGCTGTTGGAATTTTTTTTACTCTGTATCAAGAGATGGAAGAGTGTTTAAAATTCAGGGGTGAAATATGATGATTTCATTAAAAAAATAGATAAAATTAACTGAAACTTATACATTATTATACGCGCTTTTTTAAGTTCAGGATAGTAATCGCCCACGCGCACCACCTAAATTCATCTATGTCCATATCCATAAATTGAATTACCCTTAACTTAATCAGATTCGAGCATGGTTAACTTAAGAGGTAAAAAACACTTTCAATGATTTATGTACACCGAAAAAAACACTTTCAACAAATAATTTTCAGTATCGATCAGACTTCCAGCTCTTAGTTTGATTAACAGGAAAATGCGTCGAGCTACCTTAATTAACCCATATTTATAAATTATAGAATGTCAAATGACAGTTTAACAAACTTTTTTGAATTTTTTAATGTCTAATAGACCCTTTATTTAATCTAAAAAAGAAACTACATCTAATTAATTCCCTATTACGTAATATCAAAAAACAATTGTGAACATAATTATTAGAAAATAAAGAAGAAAGGGAAAATCCAAATAAGATTAAAATCCCAACTGTGAAAAATTCAAATGATTGAGTTTTTTAGAGTTTAGGGTGTTTAAGACATTTTAAAGATTTTTTTAAAAGATTTTTAAGAAACTAGTGTGATTAAAAAAAATAAAACAATAAAATTTTAAAAAATAAAAGGTGGAAAAAGGTGAGAGGAAATAGGAGGCTCGTTTCGAGGTTGCTGGCCACATCTAGAGTCACCTTTGTTCCCTCCGGCTTTTCTCTGTTTAAAAATTTATATCAGATTATTTTTTATCACATCATAAATTTCAAGTTACAAAATAATTAAGGGTCTAAAAATGTAGACCTCTCTTAGAAAATGTACGTCAAACGATGTTATTATATAATCGTACCAACTTACTACGAGATTTGATTATTTTTAAGATTTTTTATAAATCATAAAAATAAAAAAATACAATATAAATAATAGTTTATTTATATTAGTTATTCATGCTAATATTGTTACATAATGACACTCTTTTATAAAATCATTTATGTTTGTGTCATAAAATGACATGAAAGAAGGGGGAGAACCATAATTCCTCGATACATCTGTCGAACATTACTCATGATTTTCGACAAAGAAAGTACGAGAATTTCTACGAAAAGTAGAGGCAGTAAGAAAGTCAATTTTTTAGTGGGAAGAGCAATGAAAGACAAACCCTAGCTATGAAATGAGAGTAGGCCCTCGTGATGATGAACAATCAATGGATTTGTCCACATCTTCCTCGTCTCCACGTGAAAGATTGTCTTAATAAGGAGAAAGTCCTATACATATTGATTATATGCGATTTTATCTATTTCTAAAATTTTTAATTTTTATGTTTTATAAAAAATTAAAATAGCATAATATTATTAATCTGTAATATTGAATAAATATTATTACGTAATATACTTATTACACGTCTTGATTAGGCACTATTCATCCCAAGGAAACAAAAGTTAAAACGAGAGAGGAGGGAGAGAGAGGGTTTTTTATTATTTAGCAAAATTTCTAAGTGAGCCGAGTTTATAAATGATGTGGTGAGTTTAACAAATGAATATTTGACACGTAAATAAATATGTCAAATTATATCTAAAAATTGATTATTATTAACGAAAAAAAGATGATTCCATCACTGGACTCTCAAATGGATAAAGATTAAAGAAGACACCTAACTGAAGAGTGAAGATTGAAGAGATCTTCTAATACATATTCATTGGCAGAATTTACGAATAACGTGGCGAACTGAGCTCATATAAGAATCTCTCATTTATTTATGGCATACATATATATATATATGTACGTTTATTAAAAAAATTAAGTGTATAATTAGGTGGCAAATCACATGGTATGTTTGTTTGTTTTTTTTTTTTTTAATATCAGTATGTACCCATGGAACGTGGGGCTGTTGGGATTTGTCACTTTTATGGAATCTGTATGTTATTATAATATCTCTTCAATCCCTAATCATTCTTCTTCAGTATAAAAATTATTAATTTCCCCAATTTTCACTCTCTCTCACCCCAGAGAAAGTCTTTTACATAATGAACAATAGGTGGTAATGTTAATATAATATTATAAATTCATAAAAATCAATTATTTTTTAGTGTTATTTTTAGAATTTCATTAAAAACATTAAAATAATTGATTCTTATTGATTCGTGACGTCACATCAGCACTGCCACGTAATATACCCGTCACACACAATACTCTCTCTTAAGTATGCCATGCCACGTATATATAGAGATGAATTTACAGGGACGCGAGGCAATTGCCCTGAACTCGAAAAAGTACGTGAAATATTATGTATATTTCATATAATACTATCTAATTCTTATGGATTTTTACTATTTTGCACTATCTAAAATCGTCATATTACTTTCCTATAGAGTTTAGCTCCCCGAACAAGATTATCGGACTAGTCATCTCTTTATTGTGGAATTCTTCGTACTTCTTTATCTTCCTCATCCTCTATCATCTCTTTCTAAATTCACTAGTCTTCTTCCTTCACCTGCAATATGGATTGATTGAAGTCGTTTCTTACCTTTTCACTTTAAGTAAAGTTTTGTATTCAACATTTATATATAGAGAGATAATCTATAATTTAAAAGAAGTTTACTCATTTGCGAGCATATCTTACTCAAAACTAATTTATTCATGATCTATTAACCTTTTGCATCTTTCATTGAATGAATATCTTTCGTTTTACTTACAAGTCTAAATTTATAGGTGGTGATATATCAATTCTCTTATATTATAGATTTCAATTTATTAACTTCTTGGTGTGAATTCATTTCTCAGCACTCGCACTTGTCAACTTAGCATTTACCACTTACCCAAAACACCCGCACTCAATAATTGACACTGAGTCTCGCATTTTCCTTCATACTCAGATGAAGGGACACATGATCAAGAGGCGGGCTTTCTCTTCCATACTTAGACTAACAAACTTTGTACGGGTCGCACTTTCTCTTTCGTGCTCAATTCATTGACCACAAGCCGGAAATTTTTTCTTTCGGTCACGTGCTTAACTCCTAGAGTTTCACACTTGACTTCAACAACTAATTACAAGTTGGACATTTTTCTTCTGATTTTGGGCTTATTGTCCTGCTCCGGTTCATGCAAAATTTCCATCAAATGTAGAAGAGGCTGGACTTATATTCACCTAACAGTCTAAACTTATAGGTGGTAGTTTCAAAATTTTCTTATATTTCTAATTTTATTATATTAAATATCCAATATGAGATTTATTCTCGAGACACAGATTGAGGGGTGGCCAAGTGACAGGGATTTCTTTTTGATGGCTCAGGACGCGTCACAGCTCCACTGGTGACCGTCGATGACCTTACCGATATGGTGGTCAACAGGGTTGGACCCTGCTACACCTTTCTTCCTCTTCGTCAGCACATTATTCTCAATTTCGCTAGGTTTTACTGTTTTATTTATTTATATTTTATAATGAGCTGCGAGCTGGTCGGTCCACGAATATCACAGCACTTAAGCACCAGGAGCACACGTATCATAGCTCTAGCACATGTCGTATTTACAATATTAATTATGATACAGAAATTAAATGATGAAACTTAAGCACGGATCCAGAAAATTCATTTAAGGGAATGAAACTCCATAAAAAGATAAGCCTGTGAGTCTTGGAGACGAAAGCAAATAATTTAACGGAAAGATATTGCCTCCGACACCTCGCACTCCTAATTCCATCCTGATGAAACCTTCCAACCCTGGAGACAAGTTTCCTGAAATTGTTATCTTATAACCTTTATTTATCCTAAGTCATTTTATTGCTAATTTCAGGGTGAAAATAAATCAGGCTTTTCATGTTTTTCCACTCAACTTTGTAAGAGGTTAATTAACGGGAGAAAAGGGTTTGATCCAGTGACCCCGTTTTGACATGAGAACAAGAGATCTTAAATTCAATTTTTATCAGTGAAACTTCTTGTACCTCTTTATTTCCTTTTTTTTTCTACCTCCTTCGTACACAGCAACAAAAATATCAATTAAGGTAAAATAGGATGTCCGATACAATGGCATTATCATTGACATCGAAATAAAAGGACTTATATTTGATTCTCATTAGTAGTATTTTCTGTATCCGTTCATCTCTTCTTCTTATCCCAATTATAAACTCATGGACATCTTTATTATTATTATTATTATTATTATTATTATTATTATAAAAGTAGAATTTCGTGAGAATTTGGAGAAAGTTGTGGTCAACGTTTAATTTAACTTGAGGAGGTGGTGATTTGGCCTTGCGGGCGGGGCAGGGGGCTGAACGCAGAAAAATAAAACGAAGAGGACTGAAGGGAGCAGGGATAGGGACTTGCTTAACCAAAGAACAATAAAGGTGGAATTGGTTTTAAATTTGAAAAGGATAATTTACATATATTTTTATAATTTCTTAAAAATTTTAATATATTATAAAAAAATTAAAAAATAGAAAAATTTTGATGTCCATATACAAAATTCGATTGATGTCGGTTTCGGAGAAACTTGTGCTCAACACTTAATTTGACTGGTTTGGTCAGTCAAATGACATTTCAAACTGTACAATATGGGCCAAGAGGCCCAAGAGTCACCACCTAGATCCAATTTAATTGATGATTCAACGAATACGTAGCCATATTACCCAATTGAATTGACTAAATAGGTAGGGCGTCACTTTCCCACAAGTAAGTTCTCGGATCTAAATTTTGTAGATTGAGAAAATTCACTTTATAAGAGTTCTATCCCATGTGGGTCCGCCTGACACGAACTATATTAGTTAGGGTTCGTTGAATTTTTGGATACTGGTGGTACAGACTGAAAAAACAGTACACGACCATATTTTGTAGAATATGGTTGTACAGCTTGAGGTTTACGTGCCGCGCTTTCTTCTCTTTATCACATTCTTCAATTTGATTGGTCCTTTGATCGGTGATTGTATAAAGAAAGCACGTAAACTTGGAACGGGTGAGAGGCTGTTTTTTATCAAATAAACAATAGAGAAAAGTAAGTAGGAGATCCATTCGCAGATATAAGAAGTCAAATGGTGACTCTTACGACAGAGAGATTCTTACGAGCTCGCCACGTCATCTTTGAACTCGATCAATGATTGTTTAGCACTTTAAGAAAGAAAATGATGTGATATTTGTTACCAACTTGCCAAAATAATGAATATGTCATGTGGCATTTATTATACGTTAATAGTATTTAACACATCAGTAAGAACAGTTACAGACATGTCATAAATTACTGATACCGTGTCAACATAGCGTTAAGAAAACCTGCAATTGATACACAGAGCGTAAAGAAAACCCACTCAACAGCTACAAATGTAGCGTAACTCCCCGTGACAACACAGGAAGTTGTCGTTGTTGAGAAGTTCTAATTTTTCTTGACCGGAGGGGGAACCCAAGTAGACGACTCCGAACCGAAGAAAATGTAACAGAATCCTATAATTTTAAAAATGGTCAATTCAGTTCTTTACGATCAATTCTGTTACACTTTAAGTCCGAAATGTCACTGTTTTGTTAATGGAACTGTTAATAGTGTGAAGTCCAAGTCAGCAAAATGATGACGATTTGGGCTGAAAATGTAACAGAATTAATCTTATAGGACTGAATTAGTTATTCCAAACTTATATAACTCAACTGCCAAAAATGATAAATATATAGGATTTCCGCGGTAATTGTCCTTTCGCAAAAAACACTTGGTTCCTTTACCTCTGACTAAAGTATACTAAAGAGTGAGAAAGAAGGCTTAGTACAGTTGGTACTGCTCTCGTCCCGTGACTTAGAGGTCCTGTTCGATCTCACCCATGAAACTTCCCAGTCCCTTTTATCCCCTACTCCTTTTACCATTTTTAGGCATATGTTCATCCTCTATACACCAAAAAAAAATATTAGAGAATGGCACAAAAGTTTTAGTGACATGACTTTTTTTACACTTTTATTATTTTCTTTCTACACATTTATTTTTTGTCATTCATATTCTCAATCTTTTGAATTTTTACCACTTTGATACTACCGTTACTTTTTCTATAAAAAAAAAACATATTCCATTCAAAAAGTATTTCATCAAAAAATTATTTTTCAACAAAAATATTTTTCAAAAGAAAAGAAAATAAGGAAAAAAGCAAAAGAAAATGAAAAATAATAGGTAGAGTTTCACCGACTGTCATATCTCCTCCAAAATTAAGACATATTCCTAATTTATGATTGACTGATGGCTATTATCATTATAAAATCATCTCATTACGAGCAAAACTGTGCCCTAATTTTAGAGGGACACTGGCTAGTAAATAACACTTCTTTAATCAAGGACTGTCCTAACATACTGCTTATTTCCCATATGATTTTATGATCTTTTAATTTTCATAGATACATATATTAAAAATTATTTTGGAATGAAAAATATTTTTTGGATTGGAAAAAATAACGATATGACCAAAGTGATAAAAATTGGAAAGGTTGATGACTAAAGCTCGAGCTTTAGTCCCGTCCTCGAAAAACTAAATAGATGACATAAATCAAGAACCTTAAGGTAGAAAAATATCTTAGCATTTCTTCGATTGTAGTTTATGGGTACATTTACAAAGGAATATACAGTACCTCCCCTGCAGTTATGCATCCCTAAAGAATAAAAAGTTATGAGAAAGGGGCAAGGTACAGTGGTTACGCTCTCAACTTGATATTAAGATATTTTGGGTTTAATTTTTATCGGTTGAACTTTATGCATCCATTTATTCTTGTTGAAAGTTAAATCTAATATCGACCGGGTTAAAGAAGAAAATTGAGTTTATAAGAGAATTGAATACCACTACTTATTAGCTTAAGCTTTTGGGTTCAACATGCGTCAAATCTCTTATGGATCAGGTGGATGGATATTTACATGGTATCACTGCGGGTCGATTCTGAACTCACACCACACCAAGTCTGAGTGCAGAACTCGTGAACCGTTAATCCGAGATTGGAAGAAAAAATACCTGACATGTGGACAGTTTATCGAGTATGGAGAAAAAGTCTGACTCTTGTGTTAGCTCGCATCTTTTAGGAGGATATGAGCTCAACTTCTTATAAGCTTAGATGAAAAAAAATTTACAATTATGTTTTTATTCTATCCCCTATTAGGTTATTTGCTTCCTTTTTATACCGAAAAATAATAATACATGGAAAAAATCAATGCACAACTACAACGATAAATGTCGATAACAATACCGATAATACGTCTAGATGATCTCAGTAACGTAATTACATATAAGAATTCAAACCTATAGTTTATCATCAACGCTGTTAAATTATTGTGATGAGCAAATCACCGGTGTATTCTCAACTGGACTAAGATAAAACTACCAGGTTTGCCAAGTTTATGTCAGAGTCTGTTAGGATAAAGGAGCTTAAATAATAATAATAATAATAATAATAATAATAATAATAATTATTATTATTATTATTATTATTAGATCCCATAAAATATTGAAGTCATTTCTATTATTTTAAGCAAACCTAAAACAGTTTTGGTCTCATTTTCAAGTTTCCGATATGCCCTCAATCAAATTTATCTTATAATTGATGTACTGTAATTTAAAATAAAATAATTGAATATATTTTTTCATCATTTTCATAATTTCAAAAAAATTATTTATTTTATTAACTTATTATATCCTGTTAATTGTTTCCAGCGATTCTCTCAATTGTTTCCTACGATTTTCTTAATCATACATTCTCCTGTCACTTTTTTGAAATTTTAAGTTTATTTACCAAAAGTTTTCCAATTCCTCGATTCTACTCATTTTTATTGGGAAAATTACATATATGGTACATTTCCTTCAGGGAATGTTTCATAATAGTACATTTCCATTTTTTGTTACATTTCAGTACATTTCCTTTATAAAATGTATGGTACATTTCCTTTTTCTTGTTACAGTTTAGTACATTTCCTTTCAAAATTGTTACAGTTTATTACAAAACGTCAAACTGTCGTCAACACCGTCAATGCTGTTTAGTATTGGTACAACATTAAAGTCGCATCCATATCAGATCGCCATGTCATCAAGTATTGACGGTGTTGACGGCAATTTGACGTTTTGTAGTAAACTGTAACAATTTTAAAAGGAAATGTACTAAACTATAACGAAAAAAAGGAAATGTACCATTATGAAACATTCCCTAAAGGAAATGCACCATCTGTGCATTTTTCCCCCATTTTTATTTAATTTAAACTATTTCTTTTTATAATAGAACGTATTTTTGACAATTCCGTACGTAACACAGGTCACTCTCTAGTTTTCATTTAAAAGTCTAAACTTTTAGATGATGGAACACTGTTCTCTTATCAATTCAAGATTATATCTTATACAGCGGCGTGGATTTAACAAATGCAACAATCACATCATGTCTTGGCTCACCTACAGTTATCACAATGCCATTTGATCCAAACTTGCAGAAAGGATAACAAACCAACCACGATACACAGTACAAAAAGAAGTAATGTTTTAAGTGAACAGACTTTACCTGTAGTATGGAGGATAGAAATCAAATGAAATAATCGAGAACCAAGCTGACATCTGATGAGCAATCGATAAGCAAAGAGACCAATAGGACATGCTATCAACTAAAAAGGGAAAGTGGACCAAATATATGTTACAACCAGGAGAGAGTGGTTTATATAATGAATATATCATGTGACAGTACTTACGTGGTGATATGAATCAATAAAATTAAGTTATTTAAGATTTCTTAATAAAATTCTAAAAAAATAATCCTAAAAATAATAAATTTTACTAATTTATAATATTACATAAACATTAACATGTGATATATCCACCATATCAAAGACTCTTTCCACGACCAGCGGCGCCTCATAGTCCAAAAAGCAACAACGCATTGTCATAGCTGTAATTTTGAATTTGGGTCATGGATTGGATACTCACACATGAATCCGAGCTTTCGCTTTGCCTTTGTTGAATTTTCCACTCACAGTTCCCGAGAAATTCTTCGCTTTCCGGCTCTGATACATTCCTT